>JASDQU010241581.1:177665-203861 GCA_032191745.1 Picea mariana
AACCATGTTAGGAGGAGAGGAAACCAAGAGTATTTTAAAGACCTGCAAACCCTTTTTGAAGCGTCGTTATTATAGCAAACTTGTCGCAACATCCATCAAATGATACATATTTATAGATTTTGTAAGGTCGCAATTCTGACGTAAAAAAGTCCTAAGTGACCGTTGGTATTTTGACTTGGTGAACATACTAAGGTGACCATTGGAGGGGAAAACCTACTTTCCAAAACGTTTCAATTGCGACATACATCTTCACAAATGTGGCAAGAGAGACGTTCCAGTGGAAAACGTGGCAAGAGAGACGTTCCAGTGGAAAATGTGGCAAGAGTGATGTTAACATGGCAAGACTGACGTTAATGTGGCAAGAGAGACATCAACGTGGCAAGACCAACGTTATCGGGCAACGTGATTTTTTTTTTATACAAACTTCCTCTATTTTGCGACAATATGGACAATTTTGTCCATAACTCCACAAATAAAACGTCGAAATTTTTACAATATGTACAAGTGTGGAAAACAATAACATCCTTAAGAAAATTGTTTTACCAGCCTAACATGAAGAATGAAAGAGATTAATATTTGTCTAAATGCTTAGATTGTCAACAGGTAAACGTTGAACATCAACATCCAATAGGTCTGTTACAACTTATGCCTATACCACAATGGAAATAGGATATTATCTCGATGGAATTCATCACATGTTTGCCTAAGAATCAAATACAAAATGACTCTATTATGGTAGTGGTTGATAAAATAAGAAAATTTGCACATTTATACTTGTGAAATCTAATTATAGAGAGATTAATATCGCTAATTTTTTTATGAAATACATATCTATATTGCATGGAATTCCTAAGATGGTGATTTCTAATAGAGATGTCAAATTTATGTCAAATTGTTGGAAGAAATTGTCTGCAAGATTGGATACTAACTTGAATTTCATTACAAGCTACCACCCTGAAACGAATGGGCAAACATGACGAAAAAACTAGATTATGGAAGACATGTTGGGAATGTACGTAAGGATGAAACCAGCTAAGTGGGAGGAGTACCTACACTTAGTTGAATTTTCTTACAATAATGGTTATCATACATCATCTAAGATGAGCCCCTTCAAAGCATTATACGAAAGGAAGTGCACAACCTTGATTGGTTGGGATAATCTAGTTGATAGGATTAAGGTGGGACTGGAAATGATCCATGAGATGGAGAGGATGGTAAAAAGAGTACAACAAAATTTAAAAGAGTCCTAGGACCGATAGAAAAGCTACGCAGATATAAAAAGAAGACCCCAGTAATTTCAAATTGGAAATCATGTATATCTAAAAGTAAAAGGAACAAGGAGTTCTCCAAAAATGGAAATTTTTCAAAGTTAGAACTAGGTTTGTGTGGGCCCTTCGAGATTTTAACTCGAATTGGACCCGTGGCATATCAACTAGAACTCCTTGGAAATTTAAAAGTTCATAATGTTTTTCATGTTTCATTAATAAAAAGATATATTCATGATCCTACTCACATCATTGATTGGAACATGGTGCATGTTGAACCAGAAGGGGAGTTCCAAGAGGAACCTTTCCACATTATAGACAATAAACAAACATTACTACGGAATAGAGCCATCACCCAAATAAAAGGGTAATGGAAGAGCTTTAGTCCTAAGAAGGCCACTTGGGAATTGGAAGAAGATATACTAAAATCTTATCCAACCCTATTCCGAGAGAGTAACAAACATTGAGGATAGTGTTTTACTTAAGGGGGAGAGGATTTGACATTCTCAAAATTTATAAAATTAATTGTATGTTGAATTTTGAAATAAATTTCTATTTTTGGAAAATTCGGATTTGGAAATATTTTCCATTTTTGGAAAATCCGTATTTGGAAATTTTTATTAAGTAATTTATTCTTTGATGACGGTTGGGAAAATATTTGACTTTCCCCACTCTCCTCTTTTATTGAACACATGTATGAGACAAAATTTTAATAAAAGTAATGTTGGAAGACAAATGGAACATCCAGGTTAAAAATAGTTGACCATGACTCCATCAGTGGGGAACAGGTTTTAGTTACCTCATGGATGATTTTTTACAAGTGGAAGAAGTTGAATTTGACCACTATAAGACCATAAAAATAATGGATTTGTAAAGCTACAAATTTCCCCATGGAGGGAAAGGAATGAAATACCCAGGCACAAGATTATATACAACATATGTGGGAGGTAGGACACTACTTAGTATGTTGGAAGAATTAGGAATTGTTTGTTTTTATGAGAACTTGTAGTGTAAGGAAAGAAATATTTTGATATGTTGATGGTAACTATATCTTCGGAGGATAATTCATTTCACCCTTATGGACTCATGGTCAGGCTAGGGGGTGATCAGGACAAGTGATTGTGGTTGTTTTATTCTATGGTTGGGTGGAACGTGGTTGTTCCTTTTGTTTTCCAGCATCAACTTATTCATATATGTATCTCATCTATGAATGTCATTATTGATGATATATCTATTATTGATGATATATCTGTTAGGAATATGTTTGGCTTGTATACACATAAGTGAAATCTATTCTAAAGAGATTGTATAGCCATGTTATATTTTATGGCTTGCTATAGTACAATGATATTGGTAATAATGTCTATCTGAAATGTGATTGTTACACACACACACACACACACACACACACGGACACATTTGACTATATATATAGATATGCATATAGAAATAAATAGAAAACTATGTGTATATTCCTATTGGCCATTAAAGATCTATATTTTAATTTTTGTTCAAATCTGTACATAATTAATTATTGCAGAAATTAAAGAAAATCAAATTGTATTGTTATTATTATACTATCATGGTGAGAATAGGTGGAAAGAATAAAAGTCCAAGTACATTATTTATTTTCATTTATTACTCAAAAATATTGTTGATACAATAGACTTCTTATTGTCTTGCAAAAGTATCTATTACAGTCAATAGGTATTTTTCCAAACATTAAAGTTGGGGTACCATAGGACCCAAGAGTTCCACACCCTTTTGTGTTTTCTAAAACAAAGCTCTCTATCTATGTAAACATAAATATAAATGGACTATATAAAATTGTTCGCAAATTCTCGCAAGCACTGGTGGAAAAAATGGAACCCGAATACCTTTTACAGACATGCATAATTCCTCGCCAAGTATATTGGGTGCCTCCCAAACCTATAACAAACAAATATTTGATATTTATTAAATTATTAAAGTACAAAATTACTAAATTTGCAACAAAGTAAATAATCTAAATTACTTAACTTGGGTTTCGTTGCTGAAAGAGGCATCCTCAAAAACTTGTGAAGCCAACAATACAAGATAGAGGAGGAAAGTGGGTGCATTGTTCACCTGATGGGTTCACTCACAAGACAAAAATGACTCATCATCAATGGATATACTTGTAAAAATATTAGCAATTGCGCAAGCAGAAACATAAGTAAAATCTTTCATTTAAGAACAAAAATCGTGATAACCTATAAGAATTAAATTGATAAAGTTAAAGGATTAATAAATTAAAATGGATATCCATAGAAGCGAGTTATAATAACTAGAGAATATTATTTTTGAAAGAGGGGTTAAATATCTTACAGAGGGCCAAAATATTGTGAGATAATCATTATAAATATAGTCCTTTTATGGCACAGGAAAGAAAGAAAATTTTAACAAATTATACAAGTATTATTTCAAAAGAGTGTAAAAGAGAAGACTTATACTGTAACGAATTAATTAAACAAGAGAGATATTATTCAATACACAGTGAGCTATAACAAAGGTAAACAATGATACAACATAAAAAAAATTTAACAAGAATATAGAGCGGGATATGACTCTGTGTGAGACTTTTCTTTTATCATCACAGAATAGTTTAAATCTCTGCGGGCTCAGCCCCAATAGTGAAAAGGTATCAAATGCATGCAAGTAATAGGACCCTTTAGTATTACATTCAAGAATCATAATGTTTAACCAATAAAGGATATACAATGGGTCTCTGTCGAAGGGTCACGAGAGTTTAGGAGTAACCGAGTAACTTTTTCCTCCCAACAGAGGCACACTTTGTTCTTTCAATTCGGTGCCCATAATCCCTTTTCGAATAACATCCTTACCTTTCAAGAATTGAGAGTATTCTTACCTCATAATATTACAGGATAATTATTAATTTACGAAATGTAAGTTAAACATGATTGTGATTGAACGAAAGGATGGGTATGGGACAAATTGACAAGTTTAAATAAAACACTTCTCGTTACACAGTAAGTTATCATTTATACAGTGAGATGACAAACAACAATGCTTATAAAGTGAGATATATTTAAAAGAATGTGGGGCTATGTCGATGTACAGACCCAAACCAAAATAAAACTTACAAGTGTTTAGGGTTTCCAACCATGGGTGAATTGAGAGTAACCTAGAGGTTTACGATCTAGAAGACTAGTAGTTTTGTAAAGGAATCATAGAACCCAAGAAGGGTGTTGGACTGTGTAAAGGACCCTAGAAAACAATGTATCATTATAATAAAATGTAATATGGAACACAGTGTCGTAATAATAGAAACTAGACTTGGAAACTTATACAACAATCCCTTCAACACAATATCGACATATGATATAGTGGGGATATATAAATACATTATATAAATCTCGACCCATCATGGTAAAGTATTACTTATATCTATAAATTCATTATATAGAGCTCGACCTAACACAGTAAATGTATTGCACACCATGGAAATACATTATACAAATCTTGGACAACACAAAAAAAATAATGTAAAGAAATGTGTATTATAAATCAAGATTCAGGACTGAGAACTCTAGTAGCACAAAGAGTAAGCTTACAAAAAGCTCTGAGTTAAATCTTATTAAAAGAGGAAACCATTTTTCCAGATGCAAATGCAAACCCTTTTTGATCCAAAAAACATGGAATATGATATACAGAGGGAGGGATATTAGCGTATACAAGCCGAGGATATATGTTGAAATACCAGTGACCTCCATGTTGTATTGGAAACCGACTAAGTTCCTCACTATCAGTCCTAACCGGAGGGCCGAAAAAATTATCAAAGACAATTGTCATCCCACAAATACCATGCTACCACAGTCTCTTAACCCTACTATCGCAGATCAAAACATCAAGAAACAAAAATGAATTAAACAAATGCAAAGCGTAATGTCATCGCATGCCTCCTGATAGTGGAGAAGGGTAGAGGGTACGCAAGCCTCTCACTGCCATGTGAAGTCAGTTGAGGTGGAAAGCCTGTAGTGGCTCTTCCTTGCAAAAATGCCAAACCTGTAAACCAAGGTGACCTACCACCATTAATGGCTATGGCCAACTTAAATCCCTATGGATAGGATTTGACTGTCTGATGATTGGTTTGTTACTGCTTCTTAGATATTGTACAAACCAGAAGTTATGGTTGATGCAGACCAAGGTTATATGTAAATAGGTCTTCAACTAATTGTCTTCGCTCCTCTGGTTTGAGATATAAAATATAGGAAGAAGTAAAACTATGCAGTTTACTTATCATTTCTCTGATACAATCTAATTTATTTGGTTCACTTGTTTTCTTTTCTTAAGTAGTTAGTTTTCATGTGTGAAAATATACATACAATGACTATTTGGTTTTAATACCTACACATTTGTTTATGTAGATTAATTTTGTATTCTACATACAAATATTGTAAATAATGCAATTCAAATCCCACCAGAAATGTTAAAAGGTATTTAAGCATTATGCCAATCAAGAAATCTATTATGGCCATGAGGAATACCTATAGTTCATTACCTACATATATAATATCAACCATATAACACTTCAGAAAATGAAAGTAAAATAGTTAAGATACATATTAGAACAACGGTGCTGGGAAACCAAATGAAACAACCACGTTCCATCCAACCATAGATACATAAAAACCATGATTACTTGTCCTGATCACCCCTAGCTTGACCATGACTCTATAAGGTAAAATTTAGCATCACTCCTTAGCCTCTGTCTCATTGAACAGTTGAGATCAAATGTTTTCCTAACACCATATTTTCTCATAACAACAAAACAATTATTTCCCCAACATATTAAGTAACGTCCTTTCTCCCACATACGTTGTATATATCTCATGCCTAGGAATTTCCATTCCTTTCCTTCATTGGGAAATTCACAGCTTTATAATTCCTGATTTTTAGGGTCTGCCAGTGATAGAAATCAACTTCTGACACTTGTGAAAAATCATCTTTGAGTTAAATCAACCCTGTTCCCCACTCATGGTGTTATAGTCAGTTATTTTTAACCTGGTTGTTCCATCAGTTTTCCAGCATCAAATTTATTAAAAATGTTTGTCTCATACATGTTTCCATCTAAAGAGGATAGTTGGTAAGTCAATTTTTTGTCCAATAATCATAAAATAATAATTACATGCTTCCACAATCTAAAATTCGAATTGATAAAAATGGAAATTTATTTTTAAAATAACAAATTTGAAATAATTTATTTTTTGAATAATTCGAGGATATCACATTGTCTCCCCCTTAAGTATAACACTCTCCTTGGTGTTCAAATCGTCTCTTGGAACAAAATTGGATAAGATTTTTTAATTTCTTCTTCTAATTTCCAAGTAGCCTCCTCAGGACTAAACTTCTTCCATTTCACTTTTACTTGGGCAATGGATCTGTTTTGAAGTACTGATTTTTTCTTGTCCAGAATGCATAGAGCTTCCGCTTGGAACTCGCCTTTCGGTTCCACCGACACCATGTTCCAATCAATGATGTGAGTAGGATCATGAATATATCTTTTTAATATTGAAATATGAAAAACATTATGAACTTTTAAATTTTCAGGGAATGCTAGTTGATATGCCACTAGTCCGATTCAAGTTAGGATCTCAAAAGGACCACAAAATCTTGGCACCAACTTGGAAAAAATTTCTATTTTTAGGGATATTCTCCTCATTTTGACTTTGAGATATACATGCTCTCCAATTTTGAATTCATGATGTCTCCTTTTTAGATCTGCATAGCTTTTATGTCGATCTTCTGCCTATTTCAACTTCTTTTGTACCCTTTTGACCATCCTTTCAATTTATTGAATCATTTCTGGTCCAACCATAATCCTCTCAACTAGATTATCTCAACTAATAAGGGTTGTACATTTACTTTTGTATAAAACTTCGAAAGGACTCATCTTAGCTAACGCTTGATACCCATTATTGTATGCAAATTCAACTAAATGTACATATTCTTCCCACTTAGCTAGTGTTGTCCTTACATACATTCATAACATGTCTTCAATAATTTGATTTTTTCATTATGTTTGCCCATCCGTTTGTGGAAGGTAACTTGTGATGAAATTCAAATTAGTACACAAACCTGTAAACAATTATTTCCAAAAATTAGATGTAAATTTGACATCTCTATCTGAAATTACCATCTTAGGAATCCCATGCAACCTAAATATTTCTTTCATAAAAATTTGAGCCATATTAATCGCTTTGTAAGTAGATTTCACAAGTATAAAATGTGTTGACTTACATAACTTATCAATCACTACCATAATTGAGTCGTTTTGTCTTTGAGTCTTAGGCAAACCTGTGATGAAGTCCATTGAAATAATTCCCCACTTCCATTTAGATATAGGAAGAGGTTGTAACAGACCTTCCATATGTTGATGTTCAAACTTTACCTATTTGCAATCTAAACATTTAGACAAGTATTCAACTGTTTCATTTTTCATGTTAGTCCAATAAAACTATTTTCTTAAGGTTGTTATCATTTTCTGGTATCCTGGATGACCATAATATGTTTTTTTGTGCAACTCATGAAGAATTATCACCTTCAGTTCAATAGATTTAGGTAAATATAACCTATTTTTGAACATTAACATCCCGCTTTTATCTATACTGAGATCTGTTATATGCTTATTTTCCTCATTTCTTTGTAATTGTTTTGTTGTTTTGATGTATTTTTCATCACTTCTTCTTGGATATTTAATTTTATCCTCAATATCATTTTCAAGTTTGCTGATAATTACTTCATATAGCTCATTATTTGTTCAACTTAGTGCTCCTACAACTTTATTTTCTTTTCCCTTGATGTGTCATACTTCAAAATTGAGCTCACCTAAAAAGGCCAACCATATCGTATGTCTTGCATTGAGACCCAGTTTAATCAATAAGTCTTTTACACCACTCTTATCTATCACTAATAGAAATTTACTTCCCATTAAATAATGCCACCACATTTTCATTGCATGAATTACCGTTGCTAACTCTAGATTGTCAGTTACTTATTTTCATTCATGTTCCTTTAATTTGCGTGATTCATAACAAATGACGTGTCCATACCGTGTTAGCACTCTAATCCTTCTTTACATGCATCCACACAAACTGTAAAGTATTTATCTAGGTCTACCACCTTAAGGATTTCCATTGTAGTCAACAATCATTTTAGTTTATCAAAATTGTATTGGCATTTTTGAGACCAACTAAATTTCATTCCCTTTTTCTGCAGTGATGTAACCAGATAGGATATTTTTGAAAATCCTTCGATAAACATCTAGTAATAGCAGGTAATTCCCATGAATGACCTTATGTATGATACATCTTTATAAATAGACCATTCCATAATGGCTCTAATCTTTTCAAGGTCTACTGCAATCTCGTCTTCTCATATTACATGCCCTAAATATTTTATCTTCCTTTGGCAGAAATCACATTTATCAAACTTATCATACAACCTATGTTCTCTTAGAGTCTATAATACTATTTTCAAATGATTTTTGTGTTCTTATTCAATTTTTGAATAGATTAGTATATCATCGATAAAAATCATCATGAATTTATCCAAATTCTGGATGAATATACTATTCATCAAGAACATAAAAGTTGTTGGTGCATTAGAAAGTCCAAATAGAATCAATACAAATTCATAATGTTTGTAACATGTTCTTAAGGTTTTTTTGTTTATGTCTTCGTCCTTTATTCTGACTTGGTGATAACCAGATCTCAAGTCTAGCTTAGAGAAAAAAAATTGTCCTCCAACCTGGTCAAAGAGATCGTTGATTCTAGGTAAAGTGTATTTATTTTTAATCATCATTTTATTCAGTTGATGATAATCAATACAAAATATAATCATTTCATATTTTTTTTAACAAACAAAATTGGTGCTCCCCAAGGTGAAACACTTGGTCCAATGCATTCTTTATCTAACAGTAACTGAATTTTCAATTTTGTTAATTCAGAAACACTCATTCTATACGGTGTCTTTGATACTGGGGCAGATCCAAGTAGTATATTGATAGAGAAATCTATTTCTCTCCTTGGAGGTAGTTCTGGTATATCTTCTACGAATACATCTTTAAACCCTTGAAGGACTGCAAATTCTTCCAAACTTGGTTTTCTTTCTTTTTCCAAAATATTAGTTACTTGAATAACATATACTTTGTAACCGTTATTAATACATTTCTTGAATTGCATTGTTGATATTTTTCTAACAGAAACTGGTTTTTTGATTGCTTATACTGTTCTTATTGTATTGTTTCATCCCTGTACACAAATGACTTTTTGTAATAGTTCAATATCACTTTATGCCATTCTAACAAGTCCATACTGATAATTATGTCATATGACCATAAAGGTAATACATTGAGATTTAACTTTTTATTTTGACCACTTATACTGAGTTCACAATGATAAACAAATTATGTTACCTTTCTTTT
This sequence comes from Picea mariana, assembly GCA_032191745.1. Lineage (NCBI taxonomy): Eukaryota > Viridiplantae > Streptophyta > Pinopsida > Pinales > Pinaceae > Picea > Picea mariana. The sequence goes on from JASDQU010241581.1 coordinate 187,395, forward strand.
TGTCCCTATTGCTAGTTGTAGTAACTAGGATTTAGCATGTTTTTATGTTATTTAACATGTTCGATTCTACTAAGGTTGGAGTGATATAACATATACCAGCACCTGGGTCAATTAGTATAGATACATAGTTTTATAAATTTTACCTTCAATTTCCATAATAGTGGATTGATGATCTGCTTTCCTACCATCCAAAGTTGCATTGATCTTATGAATACTTATACAAATATCTCCAACTGTTGAAGCCTCTTGAAGGTTGTGGAATAAAGTTTTTATTGATGGGTTTAAGCATGAACAATTTCTCTTTAGTTTGGGTTCTCCACACTCCCGACATTTCAATGGTTCTCTGGGATTGTCCCCTATCTTCTTGAACCCAAATTAACTATTTTATTTTTCCCTTTCGTATGTTGTGTGTTAGAGGGATAATCTTTCCTTCAAAATCCTTTCGTCATGTTAAGGAAAGGGGCGTTTTGGAAACCTTTATTGCGTTGATTCAATTTATGATGCTTCTTATCTTTCCAAGACTTAGGAGTTTCAGATCTTTGTTTATAATCTTCATAACACATTCTGGTCTTCCTAAATACCTCATTTAAATATTTAGAATTATCAAATTCAATTATGTATTTATAAGACTGTGGTAGACAACTTAAGAACCTTTTAATTTTTACCTTATATTATTTGATATAATGCACAAACCTCAACAGATCTAGAACTTTATTAATCATATCATCCATAGACATATTTCCTAGTTGCAATTCGTAAAATTCTTTGTTCTTTCTTTCATAATAACTTTCTCAGAGTTGCTGTTTCTTGAAATGTTTTTTGAATTTTGGCCAATCCATCTATTTTTATTTCAATCCTTTCTCTATCTTCAGGTATTTCCACCAACTACTAGATTTTCCTTTTAAGTTATAAATGGCCATTCTAACCTTCATATTACTATAATAATTATAAATATGAAAGTAATTTTTTATGTCTAGAAGCTAGGATTCAACTTCCTCACCATTCTTTGATTCTCCATCAAAAGTGGAGGGTATTATATTTTTGAATTCACCTTCCAAGTGATCCAATTTTCTTCTCTTCTTCCCTATAGATGCATTATTTTCTGTCATGCATGGTTCTTCAGAAGAGTTGTCTTCTCTCTCTGTTTCATGACTATAATTATTTGAGGAATTTTTACTGACCTCCTATTCCATCCCATTATTTATTGAACTCTTCTTTGTTACTATACTCCATATCAACATTTCATTTATTTTCAGCTGATCTTCTTGACATTTCTCTAACTTTTCATTATTAGCATTAAACACATGCAATTCCACAATACGATTCCTCATTGTTTCCAATAATTGGGTGGTTGAACTTGTCTCAGTGTGATTTTATAGGTCTCTAGGGATCTATTGATTGTGGTTCCTCTTAGTTTTGTCTCCTTCTCCATTCTACCCTGACATTTTTACAATATACAATTTTTTTCTCTTTGTAATAGTAAATATTATTTGTTATATTTTTCCTTGAGAGAATTAACTTTCTGGTGTTTCCCTTAGGCCTAAGTGTTTTAACCAATAGTTCTGATACCATATGTAATGTACCCATAAATTAGCTACAAAAAAAAAATTAATAGAGGGGGAGAAACTATGAGTCTTGTTTTCAATTACATTATAAGTCTGGCCAATGTTTCCAACCATTCATTACTTGACTCAACTCTTTGTTTTCAACTTAAAAAATTTATTTATACCATTATCTGTAAGAGAAGAAATTAATACTCTCACTATAATGAAACCCTTTTCACAACATTCTTACCTTATTCCTGTAGTGCAATAAATGTTTTCTCCATAATAGTTTATTCTTAAACTATAAGGAGAACCCTAACCATAACCCATATCATTTTATTCTATTCTATAATGCCTAAAGATTGATCCATAATTAGATTTTTTTTTCTAATATAGGAGGAAGAAACATAACAATCACGATGGATTGTATTATTTTTATTATATATATACGCATTCTACCCATATTTCTTTAAACATTGTCTTAACCAGGATAAGAAATAGACAAGTAGCATCTCCGGTTCCTTTCTCTAGGTCATAATCATAAAACCTCGCGTTAAAGGTAATTGTGATAGATATTAAGATTACTCCAAAATATGTGTCACCATGTCTTAACAAACCCTAAGTATTCTATAAAGAAATGAAAGGGTTACGATGGCTCCTTATGAATTAATGGAGGATAAAATCAAACATGTAATTCAGAATTCTAGGAATTGACATATCTCTTTAATCGCATCAAAAGTATCTCAGGCTCTTAATAAAAATAATTTACCCACCATGTACTTTGCTTCTAACATTGGAGGGACCTAACCAATGTGGGCTCTTCATTTTGTTGATTTCACATGGTAGTCTAGCAAAGGTACTCGGTCATTCCTCCAACTACGAGCGATGGGCTCGAGGTCCATAATCGCTCAAATTGTTTTCTCCCGTTACAATGCTCCACTAAAACCTTTTTCCTCAAACATTATTCTTGTAACAAGTTTACTCTGTGAAGGAAACCACGAGCTATGGTGGCTATACACATTGGCATTCTTTGATTAATACATATAAACTACTTATCATTGATAACTTGTCTCCAAAAGAGTTTCTAGTACTGTGTTTTTTTTTTTTTTAGGATTAAGCGATATCTTCCATGTTTTTTGAGTTCAGTTCAAAAAACCCATGGAGAGAAATTCCACTATGCGTAAATCTCTTGTACATCACTACATGTTTTGATTTTTACCACTCTCGTATTAAGTTGAACATAAGCGTAATAATGACTCTGTGAGTTGTGGAATAGGGTTCTGTGCATGGGATAGAAGTATTGTAGGTATTATTTTGTGCGTGATCTATACATAAATATTTTTCCTCTTAACTTATGGTGAAATTTAGTAACTAGTTCCTTTGATAGTGAATCTTCTAGATTTCCTGTTAATATTGTTATTTGGGTTCTCTTATTATTTCTCTTGTAATGGACCATGACCCTCGATGATGTTTGTTTCTTGTCAATATGCAATAAACATGCGTTCTATTTAGTTACCCTATGATAAAGATTGTGTAGGTTATGTGAGGAAACGTTGTTGAGTCTGAATTTTTTTAAATGCATTCGTTGTCTTTTGTAATTATTTCTTTAGCTTCTTGTTTTTTGTTTGTGAGGGGATTCTTCTGCTATGTATGGAAAATGTTGATATATTTCTTCCTTTTAAATTATTATACTATCTCTGAAATTACTTAACTTGATTCTTTATTTCCCTAAGTTAGGGAATCTGGTTTACTCTATGAGGAAACATTGACATTTCACTCCTTAGAAAGTGATGGTCATCTCTATGGTTAGTCTTGGTAATTGTTCCCTATAAACAAACTTCATAATTACCGTCTATAATTTAGTCATTGTACTAGACTCGGTAAATGCTTCTCTGTAACTATTCTTCATAATTACTCTCTATAATTTTTATCCCTGTAATAGGCTCGGTAATTGCTTCTATGATATGATGTGGTGTAGATTCCTTTTAATATTTTAATAGTTAACTTCACGATAGCCTCTGTATTTTAAATAACTCTTGAAAACCATGAGGGATTGTTAAAGAAACACATCTTTGCTATGGTATCTGGTTTTAAAATCATATTTGACTTACGTTTATGGCTGAGTTTGATGATGGGTCCCTTTTCTTGCAAGGGAACCCATCAGACTACTGTGAACCTACTCCTCCTCAGAAATTGCAGTGTAATGTACCACAAATTTACCAAATATTTTTTTTTTTGGTTAGGTACATTAAAACTCATTGATGTTGTGATACATGATCGAGCATAACTCTACTATTTTTTCCATTAGATTAATACAAGTACCTTCTTGTAATTTAATGCGATTGAAGTCAAGATGGTTATCTTGATTATGTGATGACGTACTATTAATAGACTTTAGTACACATAAAACATTGAAGAAAGACTAGCAGTAAATCTATGATTACTCGCTGAATTTGTTTAACGATGAGGGTATCCCTATCATGACTTGGATATTGTTATTATATATAAGAGTTTTTTACCAAAATATCATCACATATATTGAAATCGTAGTCTCATTCATTTTGTAACCACTAAATGTAACCTTTGCATTTATATATATATATCCACTCACAGGGTTTTCCTTTGGCATATTGTGAAATATATATATATATGATTGTTTATTTCTTTATACATAGATAATAACCCTACTTGTTATATACAGTTCATATTTTTAGATAAGGGTTTATGTCTAAGTTTGTATGAACTAATGCGTAATTGCCTTAACCATAAATCATATTTTGCAACTGGATTTCCCATCACACTTAAAGTTCATGTCCTAATACCCTAACTGGTTGATAAGCGCGCATGTGTTTTCGTTACAAGGGACGTTATAGGGTAGTTATGAAAACTTAGGTATTGAAGTATCATATGCCATACACGTCTAGTCCTACGATGGTGACACGTATGAACCTAGACCTGATAGCATTAAACCTACCCAACTCATAACATAACCCAACATTGAATATATTTGGAGCTAAGTTAATGGCGGGTCATATCGGTCTATAAATGCATTTATCCCTGCCTATGTCATTTAAACCTAGGTATGTCTCATACCGGTTGCTTGGGTAGCTACACCCAGTGTAAATTCTCCATATTTGTTCATCACATGGAAAATGTACTAAGGGCTCTAGTCACGCATTATTCCTCGTTTTGCACAGGTTGGAGGCTATTCTCCTCATTGTTTCCTTTGTTTTTCGTGAAAATCCTCCTTTTCTCTGTGTGTGTTTTTCTTTTTGCAAACTCCCTTGTGGCTTCATGCTTCTATTTGGAAGCTTTGGAGATAAAAATTTTGGCCCTGACAACAATCTTGGAAACGAAACTAGTTGAGTTTCCCTCCGTGCAAGGTAAATACCTGAACCTTCCTTTCTTATGTTTTATGTAACTCTCAAGGGTAAATCTATCTTGGAACTATTCGTGTTAGGAAGGCTTGATACCTCACCTTTGTGGGCATTCCTCCCAGTTTATGTCCTGGCCTGAAAGATCCAAAGTCCCTTTTGCACTTACTTGTCTTACTGTGGAACATTGTTATTAGTTACATTCATGCATGAAATACTATTTTCTTTTAAATTTGGGGAGTCTGAAATATATGTGTTTCATTTAGAAAGTTAACTCTGATATCTTATTAACTCATTCTAGTGATGTTTTTTAAATATTCTAGGTGTGTCCACAATACCCTATGAAATCGAACTACCCACTTTTAAAGGAGTAACGCTATGTGATACCTCACTGAGGCCTTTGGGATTTAACCCTAAGCATATATATAAACACATAATTAAAGGTTAGACCCTCTATGATATTCATAGGTTCAATCAGTGTAATTTTTATTGATCGTGTGGCTTCGTGGGAGAGTATGACACTTATTTCCTCTGCGGTTAAATTTGTGATTCGCATCCCGTGAGTAAAATAATAAATCTTAAGTGTTATGTTTTAAACTCTGAGTTCTCAGTGGAAAAGATATAGGTAATGCATATTGATTCATAAATTTACCTTTTTTGGTTAAAGGAAAAACGACAAGGATAAAAATACAAAGGTACCATGACCTCGACCTCCTATCCGTCAGTTCCTCTAGCATTTTACATGATATGATTCATATCTATGCCTAAACCCCACTCCGCTCATGATTTCCATCTGTGTTTTAAAACAATTAAAATGTAAATTTCTTCATATTACACCGAGATGTAAGGTTGAACCTTCTGTGTGCATTGTTTAATGCCTTTGGATAGTAAGATTTTTCCTTGAAAACTGCATGCATGCATCGTGATACTATTTCTCTGTGTATATAGGAGTCACTTACTCACAATGAAAAATCATAAATAAATCTACGATATTCTTTCTTTTGAAACCTTTGCAAATCCGTGTACTTACCTAGCATTATAAAGAAAATTGGGACCTACATTTTTCATATACCCAAGGTATCGATTCACCCTTTTGTAGGATCCTCGACTGTGTATTATGTGCATAAATTCTAGCTCTGTAATCTGGGTTTTAAGTTCTGTGTAAGGCAACGCTTTGCCCATTTTTGGGTTGCACAATTTTATATACTTTTGATCTATTTAACATTGTAAATCTTACAACCCACAAAATCTCTTTAACATTGTTATACTTTATAACCTATACAAAACTCTTATTCCTGTGTGATTTATGACTTGTATCCTTCAAATTATTGTTGTGATAATTCATCAATTGCATCCTATATTTATGAAAACATTATACTCAGATTTCATCAACTAATTATGGGGCCATGTCTTCTTTTACGAGGGTACCCATCAACAATCCCTGGGTCCACTCCTTCCCTTTGGGTTGTGGACAGATCATCGCTCTAACGTTGGTGGGGAAATGCTTCTATGCTAGCTTTAAGCTAAGTATTATTTCATTTTCTTAATATTTATTTTCATTTTATTACTTAACACAGTTTACTGAATCTATCGATTTTCCCTTTACATGATTTATTGCTTCGAAGGAAATGGGGTCAAGGGGATCACCTTGGTTGAAAAGGTATTTGATTTCTGATCTTGGCGTTTAATTAAAACTTCTTAGGTTCTGTTTACTACCGGTACATGGTCCTTTCCCTAGGGTACTCTACTGTAATAATTTTGAACCAAGGTTTCCTGGCTGTACAGAACATTGGTTATTTAATTCTTAAAGAACATACAAGTTATTGAACCCATTTGAATTAGTTTTTAATTATTGTACAACTTTCGTAGCATGTATTTTATACCATTGAAAACCATTGTTTATAGGCCCTGGTGTAATACAAATATGGACTGTAAATTTTATAATGCTTGTATGATTTGAACAATGGTAAATACTTATACTCTCATAGAGTTCAAGGATCGATAGAATTTTTTTTTATATTAAAACAACATATATTTATTCAGCTCTATGCATCTACATATATATCTATATATATACTTATAGGTACATATATAAGTCATAAAAAAATTATCTATTCATTCTAGCATTTCCTTTGCATGAAAATATGAGTATATCTACACAGTTATGCACTGGATGTATCATCATACTTAATCACAATAAAGTATACTATGGCCCGATCCTTTTCTTTTACATGACTATCTACATGTAAATATTCAGTCAATCTTTAAGGTATAAACTACATCACATGAATGTATCATTCTACTAAGATTGGTAATTAGTATATTTTATACATTCAGTCAATCATTTATATATGCAATAACATCACATAAACCCATCACACCTCTAACGATTTGTAATCAACAGAATATTAACTAGAAAATAAGTAAAGGTGCTTATCTTAATAAAATCTGATGTTGGAACACAAATGGAACAACCAAGTTCCACCCAACCATAGAACTGAACAACCAAATTGCTTGCTTTGTTCACCCCCTAGCCTGACCATGAGTCCATAAGGGATAATTAAAATGATCCTCTTTTTCTACAGTCCTCCTTTTAGATCAGAAAATTCCCTTTCCTCAAACTAAATAGTGTTCATAACAACAAGTAATTATCCTTTCTCCAACATACTAAGCAATGTCCTACCTCCTCCATATGTTGTATATCATGAGCATATTGTGCCTTGGTCTTTTTCCCTCCTTGGGAATTTTCTCAGCTTTACAAATCCCTAATTTCCAGGGGTTGCTAGTGGTCAAATTCCTCATTTTCCACTTGTAAAAATCAGCCCTGAGGTAACTCAAGTCTGTTCCCCACTCATGGAGTCATGGTCAACTATTTTCAACATGTTTGTTCCATTTGTCTTCAAACAATTAATATATAAAAAGATTCCTCTTTTACATGTGTCACAATCAAAGAGTTACTTGGAAAAATCAAATCTTTTCCCAACAATCATAAATAATTAATTACAAATAATCAAATTCCAAATTTGGATTTTCCATAAATGACAAAAATTTTCCAGATAGGAATTTGCCAAAAACAGAAATTTATTCCTAGGTGCACATAGACTTTAATAATTAATTATTTTTGGGGATATTACACGTGGAATTCTAATTTTGCAAGGGTAAAAGTATGTCCAAAATTCAAATCAGGCCCAAGATAAGTGCAAACCCTTTTCTCATTCTGTTTTTCTTGTTCCCTTAATTAATTTGAGGGGTTAGTAATAACATTTTGGTTTCCCTTTCCATGCTAACTTCGTATGTTGTGATTTCACGAAGGGAATCGTCCTATATTTTAAAAGGTACCTGGGTTCCATCACATATTGGTTTCGTGCTGATATTCCCTTCCATGGATCAACGAGAGATTTGTGCTTTATTACTCTTTTGTAGATAGTTGATGTAGCTCTTAAATTATATTTTAAATTCGCAAGCAAAAATTATTGGGTATGCAAAACCCCAATTGTATTAATGTTTTTACTTAGAAGAAATCTGTAAGGTCCTATGTACTTCAATGACCTATCAATTGCATAATAATTTTTTCCATAACAATATCTGATATCCATTGTATCAGATAGCAATTTCATATATATATATATATACATATATATATATATATATGATACTTTGAATTTATCTATTTTTGTATTCAATTATGATCACAAGAGTTTTCTTCACTCCATTGGTTTGAGATAAAATATAGGAAGAAGTAAAACTATGCAGTTTACTTATTATTTCTCTGATAAAATATAATTGCTTTGGTTCACTTGTTTTATTTTCCGAAGTAATTAGTTTTCATGTGTGAAAATCTCCATACAATGACTATTCAGTTTTAGTACCTACACATTTGTCTTTGTAGATCAATTATGTAGCCTACATACAAATATTGTAACTAATGCAAGTAAAATCCCACCAAAAACATTAATATGTATTTTAGCAGTAGGGAAATCAACAAATCTATTATGGTAATGAGGCACACCTATAATTCACTACCTACAAATATAACATTAACCATATAACAGTTCAGAAAATGAAAGTAAAACAATTAAGATACATATATGAACAATGATGATGAGAAAACAAATGGAAAAACCATGTTCCACCCAACTGTAAATAAAGAACAATCATGATTACTTGTTCTCATCACCCCCTAGCCTGACCATGAATCCATAAAGGCAAACAAAGCATCACTGCTTAGCCTATGTCTCACTGAACAGTTCAGATCAGTTGTTTTCCTAACACCAGATGTGCTCATAACAAGAAAACAGTTTTTCCCCAACATAATAAGCAACATCCTCCCTCCCACATATGTTGTATATATATCATGACTAGGACTTTCCATTCCTTTCCCTCCTTGGGAAATTCACATCTTTACAAATACATGATTTTTAAGGGTTTCTAGTGACATAACTCAACTTCTGACACTTGTGAAAAACAACTATGAGTTAACTCAACCTTGTTCCCCACTCATGGAGTCATAATCAATTGTTTTTAATATGGTTGTTCCATCTATTCTCTTGCATTAAATTTATTAAAAAAAATTTTCTCATACATGTGTCCATCAAAAGAGGAAAGTCATTTTTTTGTCAAACAATCATAAAATAATAATTACATACTTCAACAATCTAAAATTTGAATTTCCAAAAATCGATAATTTTCATTTTAAATAAATTTAAAATAGTTTATTTTTTGAATAATTCAAGGATATCACTGTAAATATATTTACTTTGTAATGTACTTGTGACCATTGCATCACATTGTTTCATGGTTTATAGTTGATGAATGATTCTTTATGGTTATGTTATTTGATGATATGTCCTCTTTAATATGTGAGGAACCCATCATATTTCAATCACCACTGTCACTGTAACATCCCCAAAAATAAACTATTTTTAAGTATGAAATTCCTTAGGAAATTATTTCCATTTTTGGTGAATTCGAAATTGGAAATTTTTTTTCATTAATGGAAATTCTGAATTTCAAATTTAGTTAATTGTAATTAATGATTATGACTATTGGGTAGAGATTTGATTTGACCCAACTAACCACTTGACTATGAAACTTGTATGAAATAAAATATTTTATATTTATTGTTGATGGACAAATGGAATAGCTAGGTTAAAATCAACTAACCATGATTCCATGAGTGGGGAACATGTTGGAACTACGTCAGGGATGATTTTTAAAAGTGGAAAATCAGGAATTTGGCCATTGGCAGCCCCTGGAAATATGGGATTTGGAAAGCTATGAAAATTCCCAAAGGGGAAAAAGACCTAGGCACAAAGACTTTGGCATATATAACATATGGGAGGAGGCAGGACGTTGCCTAGTATGCTGGGGAAAAAGAAATTATCTCTTGCTGTTATGAACATTATTTTATGAGTGTGAGGCAAGGAGAAGGTATTGAAAGTGAAGGACTATTTCTGAGGAGGAGTCTGAGTTCTCCCTCATGGATTCATGGTCAAGCTAAGGGGTGAATGGGACAAGTAATTTGGCCTCTCCATTCTATGATTGCGAGGAACTTGGGTGTTCCATTTGTTGTTCGAAAATCGTTTAGATATGTTTACATATTCCTTCTCTGGTTAAATGTTATGTAAATTATTGATTGGTAGTATGCATCTGTTAAATCTGGATGAATTGCATTGCTTGAAATTAAATTCTGTTGGAATGAGTTAACTGTAGGATAACTCTCTACAAATACTTTGAGTAAAAACTTTATGTACATCTTGGTTGGGAATGAATTTAAACATGGAAAGGTTAGAAGAGATATATGTGCTAAATAGAAGGTCATTTCAACTATTGTGCTAGAATTTCCTACCAGATATGTGATTCATATACAATTATATATTCAGTTTTATAGTGAATTACGGATTCTGTAACCAATACAACAACTTGAAAATAAATTTGGGAATTAATTTCATAGATATACGAACAATCATATCTTTATCGACCATCTCTTTAATTCTGGACATATTGTTCTATTAATTTTATACTATTGGAATGAAATAATAGATAGTATAATCCTTACAGTTTAATTCTACTTATTGGGTAAAGATAATTATGGAAGTAAGAACGAAAGTTAGGATTATATTTCATATATATATTTGTGAATCAATTCAATATACAGTATGTACAAACAGTGAACAAAATCATATTGTACAAATGTTAATGAAAACTTGAATTGATTTCCTACAATAGGAATGGTTATATATATACATTATAAATTTAATATATAAACGGTTCCAGCAGTTATGCAGAACCAACCGTGAAAACGAAGTTGAAGATAGAATGATTTCATAAAATAGGAAGCTACTATCCATTTACATATAAATATATATATATATATATATATATATATATATATATATGGGTGTGTGTGTGTGTGTAAGGATTTCAAATCCATCTAGAAAACCTACTGCATATGAAATCGGGTTCTGATGGCCTAAGAGAAAAAATTCTTAGCCAGATGCGGTGATAATCACAACAAGATTTTTTCCTTTTCATAATACTATATATTTCACTTTTGAACAATTTAAGTATAACCAGAAGACCAGTGTAATGATAAGACTGAAATAAATCATTAATAATCATTGTATCATTTCAAGCATGCAGGATAGGAATCATGTGACTCAATATTAAAAGAAAATAATTACATATCCCAATCAAACTAGAAGTCAAAGGTGTTTCCAACCTTACGCAATTACTGCATTCTTCTTCCAACTATAAAATATCGACATAAAAATGGGAATTACTCATTAACCAACCACTACAGGAAATCGGGATGGAACTTTACATAATAATGATAAATCTAGGATGGAACCATGGTCTTCAATTTTAGAACTTGGAAAGATAAGCTCTGAAAGTTACTGTAAAAGGAACCCAAATACCTTTTGCGTGGGGGAATGCTCAAAATACAAAGCTTTCAGATGTACCAATCATGAAAGAAATCAAGGAAATTTCCATTAGTATTTTACTAAAGAATAATATAAATTCTTATATGGGACATAGAATTTAATTACCGAGATAAATTAATTAACAAAATATAAATACAGGAAAGTGTCAGATAGTACTTAACTTGGGCCTATGGTACAGGTTGCCTTTCCTTTGCACATTCTTGAAATGCCATCCATGAACCCGTAGGGGGTGGAAGGGCCAAGGTTCGCTTGATGGGTACCCTCGCAGTAAAAATGGGCCCATCATTAGTGTTGGGAACCAAACTCTTAATAAACTGTTAGGAAGGAAAACATTTATACAACAACCAATGGTATAATGAAGTATGTAGAGTTCACCATAGGTTGAGTTTATGATTTCAGTCTTGTTTTTAATCAGGCCCTGTGAAAATAAAACAAAACCAAGAGAGCTATAAATGATGTTCTTACCAATACAACAACATAATAGAATTAATGGAGTAAAACTATAGTTTAGAGGGTATTATTCACAAATCCTAGAAGGGACGAATGCAAATGGTCATACCAGGAATTTTGGGCTCATGAGACTGACTGTGTAACAAATATTTGAATCACAAACCCTTAATATTGTTTACTGTACAAATCGTTTGGATACAATAAGCATAGTAAAATACCAAATGATATTAACGTGCTCAGACAATGGGGATGTTACGATTCCTGAGGGTAAGGTTTCAACAGATAGAAATGAAAATGATGATAGATCAAAGACTCCAGTAATCAAATACAAAGCGATACGATTTTGTGTAACTGTAACTGAAATGAAAAATCAAAACTATTAATAGCATAAGGTAAATGCCCTTATACACAATCGAAAATCCAATTATTTTCTAGGGTAGAAAACCCCAAAATAAAACTCGCAATGTATAAATTTAATACCAGGAAACCAAAGTAGTTATGCCAAAGCGACATGATCCCCGAAGGGCTCAAACAAAGAACTACCCTCTATACCAGTCAAAGATAGACAAGTCGGTCATGTTGTTAAGAGTTTCGAAGAGACTGATATACCCGGTATTTTCATAACATAGAAACTTTCAAATGTAATTAACCAAAAGTCCTTACCTCGCGTAATGAAGTATCCAATGGTTGTGGTCCACCAAAACGTTTTCCACCAGAACAAGCCAACATCTCGAGCGTTGGAAATACCACCGAGAAAGAATGGTAGCCATGATAAATTTGAACATAGTTGCAGAATACATAGAGCCAACGTCAATAATGAAACAATAGACTTAGAAAACGATAACCGTCTATCTACTAGTCGAATGATGATTAATGATGAGCAGTGCCTAAGCACTGTGATTAGGGAAAGGTGGTGAAATTTCAGTGCATACATTAAACAAGTGATAGTCCCAACGAGGTGTGATACAAAATGCCTTAAATTCCTTTGGCGGAGTTCATTTACACAATTACGGTTGTAGCTATGACAATCTCACATTAGACCATGGAAAATCGTAACTGGCAGACAATTTGAGCCATAGTTTTGTCTTTTCTCCTAGTTTAGTTGGAGTTATATTCTTTACATAGGATCCGTTAAACCTTATGCTAGGTTTAGTCCTGATGGGAATGGCAGTTAAACAAGAATGAACAACATGTAATCGACCATTTAGTTACATCCTTTGCAAGCCCTAATATGTTCACGTACTAGTTGTCATGATTTTAATTAATTCGTTCATTAAGTGTCTATGACCTATAACCAAGGGAATTGATATATCACTTCAAAAATAGGGTCGTTTATATGTTTATTCTTTTTCCCATAGTATGCACTTACATGGCGCGATTAGAAGCATAGTCTATGGTGAGAGTATATGTATATTTAGAAATAATTTTGTTTATATAAAAAAATATATCGATATCCTTTGAGATTAAGTTTAGATAAAGTCATTCATTTACCTTTGATAAATGATTTGGTAAGTGTAAATGGTGGAAATAAATAAGTATTGAATCACATTATAATGTAGCAAGAAATTTATGACATGTATTGGACACGTTAATTAAGTCTAATGTCCCTAAGGAAAAAAAAAAATTAGTTGTAAATTTAGGGAAACATTACATATGGTATCAGAGAAAAGGTTACAACACTTGGACCTTGAGTAGGGCCAAAATATTTACTTACCACATATTTCTTTCTATGTAAAATTAACAAACCATTACTATAAAAACATAAAACTCTTTTTCTGTTATGTTTTAATCATGGCAGCCCAGGATGAAGTAGAAATCGGACTCGAGGAGAATCCTGAAAAAAGACCTCCTGAAGATCAAAGATAGAACAATGATGAAAGCTCACCTACTGAAGTTCTGGAAATGATGATAAATCTAATTATTGAGTTGCAGGTTTTCAAAGCAGACAATGAGAAAATGAAAAAGGTAGAGCAGGAACAACAAAAAATAAATGAAGTCTTGCTGTGAAGTATACTAAGAAAGAAAATCCTAAAGGACGATAATTAGTAAGAATGGGTCATTAAAAGGGCCTCGAAGAATTCTGGTCCTGAAGAAGAAAAAGGGGACAACTCATCTGAAGGTACACCTTTAGCTAAATATAAAACAAAAACACACAGAAAAAGGAAACATGTAGATCACCTTGAGGGAGAGTTTAAGAAAATCAAATCCTCGACCTTTAACGGGGAATCCAGAATAGGGGAGGAAGTTGAAGCATGGTTATTAGACATTAAGAAGTATTTCTAGATATGCAACTATTCTAGCAATATGAATATTAGAAGGGCCATCTACAATCTGAAAGGGAAGGCCAACATATGGTGGCAAGACTTGAAGTTGGCCAAGGGTCTAAAGGAAAAACAAATGGAATGGTTGGATTTTAAGAAATACTTTAATAAACAATACCTATCTGAAACTTACTATGAAAGAAAAAAAAAAGAATTTTATGAGTTACAACTTGGTCAAATGGCTATGGAAGATATGATAACCAAATTCCTGGAATTACTAATGTTTGTGTCTTATATCCAGGAGGATAAAGTGAAGATCTAGCGGTTCCTAATCTATTTACCACAGTCCTATAAGGATAGAATCGAATTTGATAATCCCAAGTCCTTGAGAGAAGTTTTTAGGAAATATTGAATGTGTTACGACCAATACAAATAGTGGTCACAATTTCCCAAGGCTTGGAAAGACAAGAAACAAGACCGAATGAACTAGTGGATGAAGGGTTATCAACCAGCTCCTTTTCAGAACACAACAAAGAGTTTTCCCAAAAGAAATTTTTACTCCAACAATCAGAACACCCAAGGAGGTGGTAATCCAATAAATCTGGGAACAAAGAAGTTTCGGGATAGCCCCTATGAATTGTTAAAATCATGGGAATTTGGAGAACCTCACTTAAGGAGGAATTATCCACGTTTGACTTCAACAACCAGAAATAGGGTTCAAAACCTATAGGAAGTCTCTATGGTGGGAGATGTGGGTAGAAGCTTACATCGGATAAATGCGATTGTGGATGGTTGACAAGCTAACCACCATTCCTCTGTGGTGGAAATTGAAGGTAAAATTAACAACACTCATATTTATTTTTTTAATTGATCCTAGAACTACATTGAGTTATATCACTCTTGGTATAGTGGATTCAAATAAAATTAAGAAAACAAGACATGCAAAATCCTTCCTGGTACAACTAGCAATAGGAACAAAAAGAAAGGTAGTCGATTTTATTTTTGATTATGAATTGAGTTTAGGTGGTCAAAATATAAAGACAAATATGAACATTCTACCGTGAGGGTCTTATGACATAATTATCGGAATGGATTGAAAGACATAAAGCAACATTAGATTTTTATGAAAAAATACTCAAGTATAAAGATGAAAATGACACTACTAGGATAGTTCAAGGTTTACAAAAACCAATCTCAGATAGACAGATTTCAACAATTCAATTCAAGAAATGCATGAGAAAGGGTTGTCAATTTTATGCCATCCAAGTAACAAACCTGTTAGAAAAATAAAATAAACCCAACTTCGAGGATTTTGTCATGTTGTGTGATTTAAGAGATATGTTTGTTGATGAGATACCTGAATTACCCCCAAGGAGGGAGATAGACTTTTCTATCGACCGACTACCTGGTTCATCCCCTATATCTAAAGAACCTTACCGAATGAGTTTGTCGAAATTAATAGAACTAGAAATTCAACTGCAGGAATTATTAGACAAAGAATATATCAGACCAAGTGTTTCACCATGGGGAGCACCATTCCTCTTTGTGAAAAAGAAAGATAGAACTTTGAGATTATGCATCGATTATAGGAAATTAAATAAAATGACTATTAAAAACAAGTACCCCTTACCTAACATCAAAATAGAAGCGCTCTGGCTAGGTCTTGACCGGCGAACTAGGGTTCTGCAGATCCTTTACGGTGTGGGGGTCCAACAATGGCCCCATCAGGGCATCCTCCACCCAGCGGAGGAGGGTCGATGAGCGGCTCTTACAGTCAGGCTACAGCAGGCGTCAAGGACGCGGAAAGGACCAAAAGTTCGGCCTTTGAGCCGCCGCCAGGCATACACTCGAACCTATGGGAAGAAGGCGCATCCAAGGACCATGAAATGGAAAT
>JASDQU010241581.1:208549-220420 GCA_032191745.1 Picea mariana
ACCCAAATACCTTTTGCATGGGGGAATTCCCAAGCTCCGAAGCTTTCATATGTACCAATCCTAAAATAAATCAAGGAAAATTTCATTAGTATTTTACCAAAGAATAATAGAAATTCTTATCTAGGACATAGAATTTAATTACCGAGATAAATTAATTAACAAAAAATAAATACAGTAAAGTGTCGGATATTACTTAACTTGGGCCTATGGTAAAGGATGCCTTTCCTCTGTGCATTCTTGAAACACCATCCATGAACCCGTAGGGGGTGGAAGGGCCAAGAGCCACCTGATGGGTACCCTCGCAGTAACAAGGGGCCCATCATTAGTGCTGGGAACCAAAGTCTTAATAAATTGTCAAGAAGAAAAACATTCATACAACAACCAATGGTATAATGAACTATGTATAGTTGACCATAGTTTGAGTTTATGAGTTCAGTCTTGTTTTTAATCAAGCCCTGTGAAAACAAAACAAAACCACGAGAGCTATAAACAGTGTTCTTACTGATACAACAACATAATATAATTAAGGGAGTAAAACTGTAGTTTAGACGATATTATTCACAAATCTTGGAAGGGACAAATGCGAATGGTCATACCAAGAATTTAGGGCTCATGAGGTTGACTATATAACAAATATTTGAATCACAAATCCTTAATATTGTTTACTGTAAAAATCATTTGGATACGACAAGCATAGTAAAAGACCGAATGATACTGCGTACTCAAACAGTAGGGCATTTGCGATTCTTGAGGGTAAGGTTTCAACAGTTAGAAATAAAAATGATGATATATCGAAGACTTCATTAATCAAATACAAAGCTATATGATTTTTTGTAACTGTAACTCAAAGGAAAAATCAAAGCTATGAATAGCATAGGTAAATGACCTTCTACACAGTCGAAAATCTAGTTACTCGCTAAGGTAGAAAACCCCAGAATAAAACTCGCGAGGTATATAGTTAATACCAGGAAACAAAAGTATTTATGCCGAAGTGACATGATACTCGAAGGGATCAAACAAAGAACTACCCTCTATACTAGTCAATGATAGACAAGTCAGTCGTGTTTTTAATAGTTTTGAAGAGGCTGATATACCCAGTATTTTCATAACATAGAAACTTTCAAATGTAATTAACCAAAAGTCCTTACCTCGTGTAATGCGGTATCCAGTGGTTTTGGTCTACCAAAACATTTTCGACCAGAGCGATCCAATATCCCAAGCGCTAGAAATACCACCGAAAAAGAATGGTAGCTAGGATAACTTTGAATGCAGTTGCATAATACACAAAGCCAATGTCAAAAATGAAACAATAGAGTTAGGAAAAGATAACCCTTCGTCTACTAGTCCAATGATGATAAATGACGAGAAATACCTAAGCATTGTGATTAGGGAAAGGTGGTGAAATTTAAATGGGTACATTAAACAAGCGATGGTCCCAAGGAGGTGCAATACAAAATGCCTTAAATGACTTTCGAAAAGTTCATTTACACAATTACGGTCGTATCTATGAAAATCTTGCATCAAACCATGAAAAATCGTAACTAACAGATAGTTTGAGCCATAGTTTTGTCTTTGCTCCTAGTTTAGTTGGAGTTCTATTCTTTACATTGGATCCATTAAACCTTATGCCAGGTTTACTCCTGATGGGAATGGTAGTTAACCAGGAATGAACAACATGTAACCGAACATTTAGTTACAAAATTTCCAAGCCCTAATACGTTTGCATACTGGTTGTCGTGTTTTTTATTAATTCATTCATTAAGTGTTTGTCACGTACAACTGAGGGAATTGATATATCACATCATAACTAGGGTCGTTTATGCATTGATGCTTTTTCCCATAATATGCCTTTACATGGCGCGATTAGAAGTATAGTCTATGGTGAGAGAATATGTATATTTACAAATAGTTTTGTTTATATATAAAAATATATCCATATCCTTTGAGATTAAGTTTAGATAAATTCCTTCATTTACCTTTAATAAAGGATTTGGTAAGTGTAAATGGTGGAAAGAAAGAAGTATTGAATCACCTTATAATGTAGCAAGAAATTTCTCTCATGTATTGGACGCATTAACTAAGTCTAATGTCCCTAAGGAAAAAAAAAATAGTTGTAAATTTACGGAAACATTACTCTCACCCTTTCACATGGAAGTGAGATCTTCTTCCACTACATCGTAGGTGACTTTGATAGGTCAAGTATTTAATACTTTACTACCAAAATTGTTATATGTTTTCTCCTTTGCATACAATATTTAATAAAAAATGCTAATTGTATTTTGTAAATTTTGTCCCTTCCGCATTGCACCTTTGCAAGGAATTTGACCTCATGCAAAGAGGACAAGGAAAGGTACTTGAGGTCCTAATATAATATTTCAAGAGGTATAGTTCAAAGAATTTTTCATATGAATAATATCTATTAACAATTACTATATTACAAAAAGGTTTGCATGAATGTATACCATTCTATTGTAAATGAGACACCTATTTTTTAAAAATTTGTGTAAGCTTTTTGTCATCAAATGTATGCACATTTGGGAACTATGATTTAATGCTTATCTCTATGATGATTATACAATTATGAATAAATTTGGCAAGCCTAAAATACCTTATGTATATAAAATGTTATGTGGACTATAATACAAACTACACGATATAATTGTTTCATAAATCTAGATCTACTTTCTTTTCAAGTTATTTGGTTCAAGAATTAACCATTAATATACATAGGATTCGACATAATTTTCCTAAAATTGAAACATTTGCATCTAAATCTGATCTATCTCTACACTTATATTACCAATAACAATAACATGGACATCTAGTTAAACAATTTAAATAAAAAGAAACACATAAGGCACAACCAAGTTCCACCCAAACTTAGAATGGATCATCCAAATCACTTGATCCAGTCACCCTGAAGCCTAATCATGAATCCATAAGGGAAAATGCGAGCCTCCTATTCCATCAATATTTTGTATCTTTAGCATTTTCCTAACACCTCATTGCTCCCACAACAACTCTTTATTCTCATATTCATCATCCACATAAATGGTTACCAATGAAGTATTTCCTCACATGTGAAGTAGAATCCTACATCCTCACACATGTGTATATATGTTAATTTTTCCCAGGTCTTAGTCTTTCCAACCTCTTTTTCACTCTTTGGTAATTTTCGCAGCTTTGAAAATCCTTCATTTTCAGGGTGTGTCAATCATCGAAATTGACTTTTTACACTTGTCCCTTTTTTCCTAGGGTTAGCTCCAACTTTTTCTCCACTCATGGATTCATGATCATATCTTTTAACATGGTTGTTTCTTTTGTCCCCTTCATTAAATTAAATAAAAATATTGTCTCTTACATATGTCCAGTAACCAAGGACACTTGGCAAGTCATTGTCTTACACAATAATTAAATTAACAACAGTCAAAATTACCCACTAATTCTACATTCAAATTTTTCCACTTAAGGAATTATTCGTCATGCTAATTACTTTATTTTAGGGGTATTACATACTCTCCCCCTTGGAATTAACATTGTCCTCAGTGTTAATGTTTATTCTTTATGTTCATCCTTGTAACAAAGTTGTATATGTCTTCCTCATGACATCTTCCAACTCCCAAGTAGCTTCTTTAGGGATGAAGTTCTTCCATTTGATTTTTACCTCGACGATGACCCAATTACACAACACTATTTAATTCTTGTCTAGAATGCACAAATGTTCCACCTCGAACTCACCTTCTAGTTCCACCTATAAAAAAATCCAATAAATTACATGAGTAGGGTCATGAACGTACTTATTTGATAACGATATATGAAAAGAATTATGAACTTTTAAATTTTTCGGAAGTGTTAGCTGATATGCTACTGGGCTAATGCGAGCTAACACTTTAAAAGGTACACAAAAGCTCAATGTTAGTTTTGTACATATTCCAAGTTTCAACGAAATCTTTCTTGCCTTAACCTAGAGATAAAAATGATCTCCAATATTAAATTCTTTATGAATTTTGTTTTTATCTGGAAAAAAAAAAATCCGGTCTTGCACCACCTTTAAATTTTCTTGAGCCTTTTTAGGTATCGATTCCATTTCCTGTAACATATATATTCCAACCATGATCATGCATACTAGATCATCCAAGCTAATATGATTCGTACATTTCCTGTCGTAATGGATCTCAAATGGACTCATTTTGGTTGATGATTGAAAATCGTTATTATAGACGAATTCTACTAAATGTAAGTAGTCTTCCCATTCTTTCAATTTATCCATCACATAGATTCAGATCATGATCAAGACGGATATCAGTGGCCTCCCACCTATTCCAACTGGTTCATTTGGGATGTTTTCAAGTTTGGTAGTTTGTTTTTTTCCTAGTTTCTGGGTCTGTGACTTGCAGGGTCGTTTTGAGGCCCTAAACAAAGTTTTTAGGGCTCTCCATAGTCAAACATTCCCTCGGATAACAAAGCACATAGTCCTCGAAATAGACCTTTGAAATGGGCTGTCATGCACCTAAAATGAAGATCGTATGCAAACGTTACAACCCCAGTAAGTTGATGTAATAACTTACCCAAACGAGGCCCACATGACTTTTGGTGCTTCATCTCCTAGGGTTAGGTTTTTGGATGTCTAGGATTTTTGACATTCCTGCTTATTGTAAAAAGGCCTTTAGAGCCTCATTGTAATCTTTTAAAAATAATTAAAAAGTTCCTAGGAAAGTGTTTCTCATCACGTAGGTGCCTAAGGGGTGAGAAAGTGCCTAATGTGGACCCTAGTCATTTAATTTTTGAGAGACAAATTAAAAGGTGACTTTTTGAGACTTAGGGAAATTGGGTGGATAAAGTGATTTTACTTCCACCATTGATCTCATGTCATCTCCACCGTTGGATGAGAATACTCTTAACCTTATCCCATGCGGTCGAATATGGTAGGAGGGCGAACCCTTTCTAGGGTTGATTTATTCATTGTTGAGAGAGAAAGAAGAGAAGAGGGAAAGCTGAAGAAGGAGGCCATTATCTGAGCTAGGGAAAATATTCCAAGACAACATACATGCACACTTTGGCATGCAAATCAAGGAGAGAGTACAACCATTAATTGCAGGTGGTACTATACAGATTTTTGGAATGTTGTACAACTTTAAAGTCGTCACAAAAATCAATCCAAGGTACAACATTAAAAGAGTACATTACTATATGTATTTTGAGCAGGACATATAGTCATTTATTGCATAGAAATAGAGGAGCAGGGTACAACAAAATAAACAGGTTGTACCATATGGATTTTAGCAGTATGTAGTATTGTTTAATGCTGCACTTTTTTTGAGGTATTTTTCTATGTGATTTTTCTAAGTTTTGGCACAGTTCCCAAGGTGTTCGTACATGCATTTATTGACAAGAAAATTATTGCTGCTATTTGGCATGGTTTTCAAGGTGATTGTATAGTCAAAGAGGGTTCATAATAATGAGGATCTAACATGTGCATTTGTACAGGAAATTTTGTTGTAAATTTCGGGGAGTTTGGCTCAGCATTTTGAAAACAAATATTGGCACGGTTTTCAAGATAAGTCTATATTAAATTTATGAAATTATTGAATGTTGTAAAAGACATTTCCTTTGACCTAAGAAATAATAAAAATTCCCTCTCTCACTGGTTTTCCCCTTGTGGGTTTTTCCAGGGTGGTTGTTAGACCAAAATTATTGTGTTATAATTTTCTACATTATGTGTTGCTGATATGTTTTTATTTATACATTAAACGATGTTCAAAATCCTCATGTTTTAGTTCTAAAAATATTATTTTATGCTGAGTTTAATTGGCTGTCATAAATCTGGGTTTGGGCGTTAAACATTGGCCGGAAAATAAATGAGACTTGATGTTGGAGTTACTTCACACACACGTAGGATTTATTTTTCCTAAAGTTTTTCCTTGTTTATTAGTCATAATTAGTCATTATCCAGTATCCTATATTTTAGGGGAGAATATTCCACCTGGAGAATATTTTCTTTCAATTGACACTTTAGTTTGACTAGTTGAGTTGAGTTTAGATGTTGCATTCATTTTTTCACCATGAAACATTTGGATCATCACAAGATAATGCACACTTTCCTTGGGATCATCACCAGAATGGTGCATTACTCTTTATTTTCTAAGTTAACTCCTCACTACTCTTTGTTCAGTCAGTTAACTGAAGACTAGTTGACTAGTTAACTCAACTAGGTGGCAGTTCACTCCAGTAACTTCCTGAGAGACTATAATAGATGGTAGTTTACTCCTGCAATTGTTGGTGTGTGTCCATATCACTCTATACCACCACTATGGCTCATTGGTTACTCACGTATCCTATATCTATTGTAAATTATTCACTCTTTGAGTGTGGAATACAGGTAATGAGAATTATTTCATTCTTTCTCTCCTTATTCTTTCTCCAATTCTCTTTGCAAATGTGTGTATTATTTTTTAGATAGATATATTCTATGCAGGTTCAACACATTTACATGGTATCGGAGTTGGAAAACTGCTAAGAAAAATATACACCAATTTTTTTTGCAGGTACTGAAGATTGAAGAATGCAACAAAGATGGAATCTATGTTTTACTCATTGAAAATACTTCTCATGCCTCATAACTATTTGGAATGAAAGCCAAAAACTCTACTTCATCTCATATGCAGAGGCTTGTACCAAATAACTATGGAAACAGAAGTAAAGCCTAAATCAGCCGATGCAAAAAATGACTTTCTCAATAGAAAAGATATGGCCATAGGAAGTATCTACATGTCTATTTCTCCCGAAATTTTCCATCAAGTATATGAAGAATCACAGTAATCAACTCAAAATGAATTATGGAACAGGTCGGAGGTTCTATTTGGGAATAAATAATATTGTGAAGATTTCATGCAGGAGGTTGAACAGATAGAGCCTAAAGATTAGTCATTGGAAGATCAAGCATATTATTACGAAGAGTCTTATGGAAAAGTATTTGCACAAAACTGTATTTCATTACTTGAAGATGATGTTTAATCCATTTTATATTTTTTTTTGAAATTCATGTGGAAGATATATGGCATGCATCTCAGGGGTCACATGCAAACACTTTTCCATGCGCAATGCATGCACCTCATGAAACAAAAAGGGAGTTGCGCACATCAGACTCAATTATGATATTTTCATATCAAAATTTGTAGAAACAAATTGGATATTTGAGTTCCTCTTAGGAAAATATCCAATTTCAAAAAACAAATCGTCTGAAATGGAGTCCGGGAAGTGAAGTTATGATCGTTTTAAAATCAACAAAATTTCAGCGTTTTTCCATAAATGACCGCACGGTTTTCAAAGTTAAATCCAAAATTTATTTGGATGTTCTTCATTACAAGAATATAAAGTGAATATGTGTGGACATATCAATGGTGAATCTACTTCATCATATCTGTGAAGACATCCACATCTTCAAAACAATCTTCAACCAACACAAACTTGCACAATTGTGACGTCTTCTTGGAGTGAAGGACACGGTTGCTTAGCAACTGCTTTTTGTTCCTTCTCATTTTTGTTTTTTTTATGCATTGTAATTTGAGGGAGGTGGGATTTCCCATGAGGTTTTGTCTCTTTCCTCATGTATTTCATTCTATCTTTTGTATTTGGGTACCTAACATGGCCTTGTTGCTAGGACCCCTTCTTTATTTTCGCCATAGTGATGTTCAGGGGGGGTGTTGGAGTAACTTCACAAACACCTAGGATTTATTTTTCCTAAAGTGTTTCCTTTTTTATTAGTCATAATTAGTCATTATCCAATATCCTATATTATAGGGGATAATATTCCACCTGGAGAATATTTTCTTTCAGTAGACACTTCAGTTTGACTAGTTGAGTTGAGTTTAGATGTTGCATTGGTTTTGTCACCATGGAACATTTGGATCATCAACAGATAATGCACACTTTCCTAGGAATCATCACCAGACTGGCGCATTACCCTTGATTTTCTGAGTTAAATCCTCACTACTCTTTGTTTTGTTAGTTAACTGAAGACTAGTTGACTAGTTAACTCAACTAGGTGGTAGTTCACTGCCGTAACTTCCTGAGAGACTAGACTAGGTGGCAATTTACTCCTGTAACTATTGGTGTGTGTCCAAATCACTCTAGACTACCATTATGGATCATTATTTACTCATGTATCCTATATCTACTGTAAATTATTCACTCTTTGAGTATGGAGTACCGTTAATGAGAATTCTTTCATTATTTCTCCTTTTCTTCTTCTTTCTCCAGTGCTCTCTGTAAATGTGTGTATTATTGTTTAGATAGATCTATTTTGTGCATCTTCAACACATTTAAACTTGAAACTAGGTGGGGTCTAAAATTTTACATGGTATCAGAGCTGATTTAAAGATAAGCAAAGATATACCAACCATTTAGAAAAGTGGGACAACAGTCACTTCACCGGACAAAATTTTGAATTTTTCATTTTCAACAAAAAAGGGTCAATGGCTACAGGTTTGAGGGTTGAGGAAAAACTTAATGGGGAAGAAAACTTTCATTCATGGAAAGAGAGGATGATATTGTTGTTGCAATAAAATGAGTTGTGGGATATTGTTGAGAACTCCACAACACATCTTGTGGTTGTACCTACTGATGCTACTCTTCTTGCATCATACACTAAGAAGAGTATCAAGGCTAAGAGGATTATTCTTGATGCCATCAAGTACCATTTGATTCCTAATTTGATGGGGAATAAAAATGCCTATGAGATGTGGGAGACTTTGACTAAGTTGTACAAGAGTGCAAATGAAAATCGGAAAATGGTTTTGAGAGAAAAACTGAAGAGCATTAAAATGACCAAGGCTGAAAATGTGGTCACATATCTTACCAGGTTCACACAGGTGAGAGATGAGCTTGGAGTTTTGGGGGAGGCTATTGTTGACAGTAATATTCTGAGGACAATATTGAATGGAGTTTCCAAACAATGGGTTTTTTTTGTTGAGGGAATTATGGCTAGGAAGAAGCTTCCCAAATGGGAATGTCTTTGGGATGACTTTGTTCAGGAGGAGACCGGGAGAGGTTATCTCCATGGTAGTTCATCTATAGGTCATGATGAGGAGAATGTGGCTCTTGCTACTAACAACAAGAATAAATTCAGAAAGTTTCCTAATGGAGGAAACAAACCGAAGGGTGAAGAGAAGAAGGACATGAGAAAAGTCAAGTTCTTTGCATGCCATAAGTTTGGGAACTATGTAGGTCAGTGTCTGAACAAGAAGAAGAGGAAGACAACAACATAAATAGTGGTGGACGATTTCTCTGCCAAGTTTGGTAAAAAAAATTCCTTAGTTGTGTTTCTTTCCACAAGGACCACTCATTCTGATATGTGGTATATTGGCAGTGGGGCCTCCCGCCATATGACAGGTGTCTGTGAGCACTCATCCGATCTTACTCAGATTGGTGATGTTGAGGTAGTGCTTGGATATGACTAGGTGTTCAAGGAAGTTGGTAGTGGGACTGTATCATTTCAGAGGGAGTCATTACCTCCCATGTTGTTGAGAGATGTCCTATATGTTTCGGGCTTGAAGAAGAACTTAGTTTCAGTTTCTATTATTGATTAGAGAGGCTATGAGGTGTTGTTTCATGATGGGAAGGTGATTCTTTTCCCCAAGGGGTCCAGTATCAGTTTTGCCAAAGTGATTGGGACTTGACATTAGAAGTTGTACAAACTCATGTTCCAACCAATGAGAGAATTGTTATATTATACCAAAAACAATGATCTATGTGAGCTATGGCATAGTAGGATGGCACATTTTCACCATGGGGATTTCAGGGTACTGAGGGATATTGTGAATTGAGTTCCATATTTTAGTACAGAGTAGCAGGAGTTGTGCAAGGGGTGTTCTTTGGGAATGTACACTAAGACTTCTTTTATGAGAAGTAACAACAGAGCAACAAGTATCCTTGATATTATTCATTCAGATGTATGTGGCCCGATGTCTTTGGCATCATTGACTGGTTTCTTATACTATGTTATATTCATGTGATGACTTCTCATGGAAGTCTTGGATTTTATTCATGAAGACCAAATGATAGGTATTCAATTGGTTCCAATAGTTAAAATCTCTTGTGGAGAACCAAACTAGGAATAAAATCTTAGTTTCGAGGACAGATAATTGGGGTGAGTATACCTCAAAGGAGTTCATGGAATTTTATCCAACAGAGGGCATCAGGAGAGAGTTGATTGTTCCATACAACCCACAACATAATGGGGTTGTTGAGAGGAATAGCATGGTCATAGTTGGGGCTGCGAGAGCCATGCTACATGATTAGGGGCTGCCATTATTTCTTTGGGATGAGGCATGCTACACTGCAGTTTATTTGCAGAACAGGATTCCACACAGGGCAGTGGGGACTATGACTCTTGAGGAGGATTTTTCTAGGAAGAATCCTGAGGTGGTGCACTTTTGTATTTTTGGGTGCATCACATATTTTCNTTGTTGGGTATAGCGAGACTTCAAAGGTTTTTCATATATACATTCCTTCCTTGCGTAAGACAATTTTGAGGAGGGATGTGAGATTTGAGGAGGAGAGAGACCTTAGGAAGTCACGAGGGACAGAGAGGGGTGAGCAGTCATCACTTCGGATTTAGGTGAGTCCATAACAAACTTCATTGACATAGAGCTTTGTGGCCACTAATTTTAGTGACGACTGGTCCACAGGTGACAGGGTCACATATGTTAGGATCACAGGTTACCGGTCAAGAGGTTTCAGGATCGAGTAGTCCAGAGTGTACTTCAGGATCACATTCTTCAGAAGATGGGGTTGAGAAGGGAGAGTCCCATCCATGAGACACTACTTTAGAGAGGAGGAATCCCAAGTGGCTTCAGGATAATTTTAGGGAGGAACAGGTTTCAGTGAGGAATCCTAGGAAGGTTGTGAGGGAGAGTAAACCTCCTAAGAGGTTTTGTAGTTACATCATGATGGTGATTAGTATTCGAGAGTCTGGGCCTTCCACTTTTGAGGAGTCTACTAGTAGAAATGTTTGGAGATATTCCACGATGGAAAAGTACAATTCCATTATGAAGAATTATGTTTGGGAAATTGTTCCTAGATTTGAGGGGAAGTCAGAGGTGACTTCTAGGTGGCTCTATAAACTCAAGCATGCTACAAATGGTAGCATTGAGAAGTAAAAATATATCTTTGTATCTCAGGGATTCCCACAGGTTGAGGGAGTTGATTATGATGATACCATCATGCCAATTGCTATATATACCTCGATCAGGTCAGTGATTTCCATTGCAACATAGATGGGTTGGAAGATCCACCAAATGGATGTGCAGACTGCATTTTTGAATGGTCTTATACATGAGGACATGTATATGGAGAATCCATTAGGCTTTGAGATGCATGGGACAGATTCTCATTTGTGTAGACTGAAGAAGGGATTGTATGGGAAGAAAGAAGCTCCCAGATCTTGGTATTTGAGGATTGATGCCTATTTGCAGCAGTTGGGATTTGAGAAGAGTGAGGTTGATCCCAAACTATACTTCATTGTGGTTGGAGAGGATCATCTCATTCTCTTTATATATGTGAATGATCTTTTCATTAGAGGGGAAGAGAGACTCATCACTAGCTATAAGGAGATCCTTTCTTCAGAGTTTGAGATGATTGATATTGGACTTATGCACTATTTTTTGGGATTGGAGGTTTGGCAGGAGCCTAGACACATCTTCCTAGGATAAGGGAAGTATGTGTGTGATATTATGAGGATATTTCAGATGGAGGATAGTAGGCCCATGACCACTTCCATGATTACCAACTGGAAGAAGCTCCATGCTTCTGAGTCACACTTGGTGAATTCCACTTTATATCGTTAGTTGATAATTTCTTTCATGTATTTGG
>JASDQU010241582.1:0-16298 GCA_032191745.1 Picea mariana
CCAAGCAAGGCCAAGTGGATTGAGGTTGGAAGGGTGAGGGAACTATACCCTCATATTCACATAGACTGAGATAGTCTTTTGGAGGTCCAAAAGCTTTCCAATGGGGAGGTGTGATCAGGGGATCAAATTTTGCTCAAATTTCAAAGTGCTCAGAATGTGACGAAAATGATGCCATTGCGTCCATTTCGTCTTCCTGATTCCGACGGTATATTTACTTTGTCAAATGGGCGCCGTATGAAGAATATATCGCGATCTGTTCGCCAAGCCAAACATGCAAAATTTTTAGATGATGACTGTACCAGTCCGTACAGTCCATCCAGTCTGACGTGGCAGGACCGTACAGACCGTACAACCGTACAGTGGTGACGTGGTAGATTTTTGTTGGTTGATGGATGGCGAATAGGAAGTTGACACGTGTTCAATTGGTGGCAAATGATATGAGGACACGTGGCCCAATCCATGGGCACCACGTGTCCCCCATTTCTTTGGTTTATGTTGTTATAAAAACTATGGGAGTCCGCGGGGTTCGACCCCCGGACCTCCCCCACCATGTAACGTTTTCATATAAACTTCCGACCAATGCACCCATACAATGTGACTTGACATGTAATCAAATATAATGTTTATAAAGTCGTTTCAATGTATAAATGGGCGGGGGTCAGGCCGGGGCTTAGCCCCGGCCCATGGTTGTTTGTATTACGTATAACCGTGCCATATATTTTGGCCGACCATTTGCGCGCGCATTTGGAACATAGCCCGTGGTTTAAACATAATACATTGCACTGTTTGTGCGCGGGTTTAAAACACTTAGCTCATGGTTTTTTGTTCCACAACCATATGACCGGAGCGCGGGTCCATTTCAACAATTGTATAATCGTTAACCACTTTGTACCCAAGCACGCGGTCCTATGCGCCATACACCCAGGTGCCGAGGCGGTTAGGGGCTGGCACGCCCTTAACCGTTCTACGGTTTGCACCATTGGCGTGGTTGTGCCCGGTGCTGGGTTTTTGTGCTTAAATGAGCGTGTGAGCCAGGTTCAATGAAGAGGGGTGCGAATTGTAGAACCAGAGACAACAAGCTTGAAGAGGGAGACTTCCAGGAGGCCTAACTTCTTCATTTTTCGACCGATTGAGGTGCCGAAAGAGCCCAGACAGGGGTTTTGGGACGCTGGGAAGCCATTGGAGCAGCCGGTTTGTCAGTTTGAGCATTGTAAGACATGTGTTTTAGCACTTTTTGAGCAATTATTAATAATGATCCATTGGAAGCTGGACCAGGAGATGTAGTCCATAAGAGGGGTGAACTCCTTTATCAATTGTTGTGCTTATGTGTTTATGTTCATTGATTATGCTGCTATCTATGTGTAATTTGCATAAGTAATCCTTTAATTTATGTGTTGCAAACTGATCCTTTTTCTTTAAACACATAACTTTTACTTGCAATAAATTTCAAGTATTTCAAGTCTTCTTCATTTTTAGATCACATAGGAAGAATTAATAATTTGGGTCAAGGATATTACAGTGGTATCAGAGCTGGTGATTATGCCAACATGTAATGCCAAGGAAGAAGGGGGTGGAGGACAACCCTCTAAAACATCATCAGAGAGGAAGTCAAAATAAATCCCATCATAATTAGAACCAGAAGGAAGCATGGGAAACGAGGTTGAAGACAAAGTCCAACAATTGTTGGAATCTATAGTTGCAGGACAACTACATATGAATGCTAGCCAATAATAGACAACACAAATCTTGAAACAACTCATTCAAATCCAATGAGGATACAATGGGAATCAGACAAAGGGAAGTCAACAAAGTAGTAGGGCCTATAAGGAGAATAAAAACACTCATATTCCAATACAAAGCGACTCACCGATAGGTAGCAATAAAATACCAAGTCCATCATTACCACAATTTCTTACAGAGCAATAGACAGAAGTTCCAGAACAACAGAACCATCATAGTGATCCCCTTAAGGTTTACGAAGAGTACCTAGCCACACTAGAAGGTTTCTAGGAAGAATTTTCTTTCCAAGACTATTACAATGATAAATATAGGAATGAACCAAGAGAATGGAACAAATAAATGTAGTACCAACAAAACTATGATCTTATGCGCATGGTGGGAAGGTTAAATATTCCCTCTTTCGATGGATCAACTAAGAGTTAACTTAGTGCTTGGGTGCAGAATATGGACACT
Organism: Picea mariana; assembly: GCA_032191745.1. NCBI lineage: Eukaryota > Viridiplantae > Streptophyta > Pinopsida > Pinales > Pinaceae > Picea > Picea mariana. Next base: position 2,194 of record JASDQU010241582.1, read on the forward strand.
TACCTCCAGTTCAACCCAATGACCGAGGCAGAGGAAATAAATATTTCCACCTTACATTTGGATGGGGAGGCTCATGAATGATGGCATCGTGGGTTGGTCACCCTTGGACATGCTAACATTACATCATATGTAGAATTCACTGAGAGGGTGATGGTTAGGTTCGAAAGGAAGGATCCTGAAATTCATTTCAAGGAGTTGGCCCAGTTGAGAAAGATAGGTAAGCCAAAGGAATTTATCACAAAGTTTCAAAGGTTGGTTGTCAAGGTAACTGATATCTCAGAACAACGGTAAGTGATTCTATTTACAGAGGGGATACTTGAACCCTTGAATGGTTGGGTTAAGTATTTTAGGCCACCCAAATTATAGGATGCCATCAAGAAAACTTAGGATATGGTAGAGACAATGGTTAGAAAGGCCCCAGTAAATACCTTCATTCCTTAGAAGGGGCAGGCAGAAAATTTTCCCTAGGAAACATGGACAGGGGAAGATAGGTTGGACAGAGACACTCAGAGAGAGATTAGAAGAAATAAACTATGCTTTAGTTGCAAGGATCCATGGGAAAAAGGTCACCGATGTATGGGAAAGGGAAAGTTCCATTATATTGAAGTACTATCTGATGAAGAAGATGAAGGTTAGGAGGAGAACCTGCATAGTCTAGATGAGGTTCAGAACACTGGTGAAGCACCACACCTTGAAATTATAGAACATGCACCATTACAAGAAGGGGTCAAGAAGGTGACCATAGCCACATTGTCAGGAGTCCTCATGTACTATACCTTTCGAATCAGGGGAATTATGTAGGGACAACTATTTACAACATTGATTGATGGAGGGGCCACCCATAATTGCATAGATGTGACATTGGTTACTAGGAGACAAATTCCCATTGAGTAATTTGAGGGTTTTGAAGTAGTAGTTGTAGATGGGTACAACATGACATGTACCCAGAGGATTAGAGGGTTGGATGTGACATAAGCCAACTGCATGTTGATCGATGAAATTTACGTGGTGTAAATAGCAAACACCAATGTAGTATTGGGAGTACAATGACTATATTCCCTTGGAGACTTTAAAATGAATTATCAGGAGATGAGGATATAATTCATAGACACTAGGGATCATAGGGTTATCCTGAGGGGTATGTCATCAGGAGAACCCAATATTGTATCCAACAAATGCATGGAGTCTCTCTTTAGACATGGATATGTGGCATGCACAACAGAGTGTTTGGTCATAATGTAGAATCCATCCCAGGATCGTCAACATTAGCATGCAGACATACAAGAGTTACTAGGTAAGCATGAAAAGGTATTCGAGCCACTACCAATAGGAATACCACCAGGCCAAGGATTCAAACATGTCATTGATTTAGAGGAAGGGTACAAGCCAATGATTACTACACCATAAAGAAACCCAAATAAGTTCAAGGATGAGATAGAAAAGGCCATAAAGGAGTTGTTGGTGATATAGAATCTCATTTGGCTTCCTGGTTTGAGAGATATCATCGATTGAATCTCAGCATGTATTTGACCCAAGGAGGCCGTGCGTACCACCATATTCAACGATATTTTTCTCCTTGTTCAGGAAACTACAGAATAAGTTTCTCATACGGATGGAAATATTTCTTCAAGATATCAAATGGGTATTTCACAGAATCACATTTTTCTTCCTATTTTGAGAGTTATTGTCAATTGAATCTCAACATTTATTTGACCCAAGGAGGCCGCATGTACCACCATCTTCAACGGGATTTTTCTCCCTACTTAGGAAACTACAAAAGGATTTCCACATATGGATGGAAATATCTCTTCAATATCTCAAATAGATATTTCACATAATTTCATTTCATTGTATGGTTTATGAGATATCTTTGTTTGAAGCAACACATTTCTGTAACCAACATGGCTGCAGGTCCTTCAAATTCAGCTTGGTTTTTCTCACTCCATGGGCCACCTTAGAACAAGTTCCATATATCGATGGAAATATTTTTCTTCAGTAGCTTAAATGGATCTTTGATAGAATTGGATTTCATCACCTGCAAAAGAAGCTATGAATAGATTTGCAGAAGGATGTTCACGGCCCCCAAAGTCATGAATTTTCCATATTATTTTTTAAAATTTTGGGATTTTATTAAAATTTATTTATTTTTGTACTCATGTACAATGCAATTGTGAACTAGGTTATGGGTCAACCACAAACCCACAGTTATGGGTCAACCACACAAAACCCAAAACCCTTCTCTTCCTTAGGTATTTTCACATTGTAATCATAATGGTACAATAATGAAGTTTCTCTTTTTAGCATGGGTGAAATGATGGGGACCATCATTTTCTAAGGGGGGAGGAATGATCCAAATTTTAAGGGGGTATATGGTCTAAATTTTGATGAAAAAGTCATAAATCTATAAAGTTAATAGATATCCCATGTGGATCGAGGAGATGCCCACCTCCTCATTAATTGATTGGGATAACAGGTTGTCCATATGGGTCAAAGAGAGTCCCATCTCTCCATTATTGTATTGGGTTTTATTTTCCACTACTTAGTTAGCTGGGTAGTTAGATCTATTATTATAATAATAGAGACTCATTTAATGAGCTATTCCCGTTATTGTATTTGGTGTTGGCACAGGGATATACCTAGGGTTCAACGCTACAACAACGCACCAACAAAACCCTAACTATCGACCCTTTCGACAACACCTGTGAAGTAGATGAAGTCTCACCCGAGGTAGAGGTAGGGGTGGTTGTAGGACTCCAGTGTCTGCAACCTTAGCTGGGACATAGATCTTTTATTCTAATCACTTAGCAAAGCACTCAACAGTTATATTTATCAATATTCAGTTCTTAGTTACAACACAGTTAAATCCTAATTATAGTACTAGATAGCATTCAACTAGATCTAGCATCTAACAACACTTAGCATGACGAAACATATCAGATCTTAACAGATTCAACACTAATCACATGTATATCAGTCAGATCTAACATCCATCCCTATTATTAATCACTAAGCATCGACATATCATTCATCTATATTAAAGCAATAAGAACATTAACATATAAGTACATCAACACATTGCACAAAGCAGAGTAACATATCATGTACATGGTTCACCCCCACCCTGGGGCTATGTCCACCAACTCTTTGTATTTTTTATTAGCTTCTTCAATAGGTTGCATGAACAGAGCCTCAAAACCCTACTTCATAGAGGACAAGATATCTGCACAGCTTGCTAGATCCTCCTTCCTTGAGTAGATCTAAGCACATAGCCTTCTACAGTATCTTACAATGACTTGCACTTAGCCCCACAAGTCTCACATAGTATGCACCAAAGCACTTACAACTCTTAATCACACAGATCCAACTATATCACTTAGCCAACTTGCAACAACTACTTCTTACATTGCCTAGCCTTCTATTTATACATACAAAATAGGACTAAACATGGGTAAACCCATGGGCCGACATCCCCATACCTGTTACATAATCCCAAGTCCCAAAAAGGGCCCTAAAAGGGGCCAAGATCCCATGATCTCTACTTCGTCTTGTGCTCCACCTTCGACAACCTGTCGAAGTCCCAAAATTTGTTCAAACATGAGAAAGAATCCTTAAAAATTGGTCAAGGGCCAACAAGCCCCCAACACTCACCTATGACTAGTCCCGAGTCACTCTAATCTGACTAGTCTTGGTTCAAAAGCCTCGAGCATGGCTCGAGCTTCTTCGACTTGTTTTTGTGTTATGACCTCCTATTCAGTGAACTCTTGTATGACTACTTCGTTGATAGGTCCTTCGAGGCATTCTTCAGCTGCAGTGACAACTTGCTCTAGTTCCACTCCTCGACCTTCGATTTCTATGAACATTTGGTAACCCTCGTCCTGTACAGGTTAGAGCTTCTGAGTTACTTTCGTAACTCTGCTTTGAATAGTATGGACTTGTTGTTGGGCAGTGCGTTGCTCTTGGGATTGCTTCATTCTTTCCACAGTTGTCAGGGGCTTCAACTGCGCATGTAATGTCTCTTCTTGATACTTCTCTTCCTGGAGTTGTTACTCCAGTGCCTTTAGTTTTGGATTCTCATTTAGTTGCTCATAGGTCTGGGCACTATGATCACTTAGTTTCTTGCATTCCAGGGCAAGGAATTTTATTATTTCAACTATGCTTCAAGAAGTTGCTTCCCTTTGGTCCCTTACATCCTGCGGGGTGTCAGGTAAAGTGTGGAGCTCTAAATTTGTTATTCGTTGTTGTAGCTGTTGGACAGCTTCTGCAAGCTACTCTACTTGAAGCATGACTCGATCTTCAGCTTGTAGCTCTAATCCTGTCATAGAGAAGAGGGCTCTATTTACTTCTTATTTTACTTTGAGTTGCTCTGTGAGCAACTGTTCTTTCTCTTGCTACATATGTGCTTTCTCTGCTTCAGACTTGGCCTGGAGAGAAACCTTCTCATGTTCTGCAATTCTGTATTGTTCTACAATGTTGCCTTGTACTTTCTTCAAGGTCTGGGTAGATTTTTATAATTCTTCTTGTGCATGACGAAGATGATCTTCGACCACATCAACTAATCGACAGAGTTGGGCTATCTCATCCCCCAACTCTCATTCTCCTGATGACAGGGGCATAATGGACATTGCACGACTAGACTGAAGGGCTTGTTGTACCTCTCAAAACTCGACCTTAAGTCTGTCATACATTTCCTCCTACTTATCTTCTTGTTTCTCAACGATTTCCAGTGAAGTTTCATTGAAGGTAGATATGATGAAGTCAAAGTCATCAGTAGTAAGTACAGTCTTCATCTTGGTCATGGTGGCTCTTGATTTCTTCTGGGAAGAAGGTTTCGGGGGAGAAACCTTTCTCTTATTCAGGGGATTGGTCTTATCTCTTGGCAGTGTTACTTTGCCTTGCTTCTGTTAAGATCCTGTGCCATTTATGTCTTCTTACTTCATCATCACCCCCTCGATCAGGTGATACTGAAGTAGTGTTTGCTGAGGCACTGCTTAATTCTTATATTTCTTCAGTCTTCTTCATTTTACTGGGTCCGGGTGTATCATGTGCGATTTTTGGGCTGTCAAGGTCTGACATATCTGTAGGGTCTGCTGGAATAAGGAGGTCTGTCGACCATTCCTTAGTGATCTCCCCAATATCCTCTTCCATGATTTTGTAGTACGACTGCAGTTGCTCCTTATGTTCGTCGGCTCGCACTGTAAGGTATATGAAGTGTCAATTTGCGCATAACTTCATCAAAGGTCAGAATCTCTATAAGGTGTTCAGATTCATGCAAGGTTCTTCTTCTATGGCTCTCTTCAGCTAAAGGTAGTACATATGAAAAAAAATGTTCGACTGCCACTGTTTGTTCATATCACTAGAGTACCAAAGGGTAGAAAACTTTGCATCAAGTGGCTCGAATAGTTCAATATCTAGGAAGGTTGCACCTTTCGGCATCTCCCAGGAAGAAAAGGTGATAAGGATCAAGAGCCAGCTAAAATGGAACTCGTAGCCCTGATCATGGGCTTCATGATAGACTAGCTCCAGCTGATTCACCAGGTACTTCACCTAGTTCATTTGTAAACCTTCTATGCACTTTCCCATGAGGTCAAAAACAAAGCCTGTGACCTACATAGGTCTGTTATTCCTTACTAAATTTCTTGCAATTAACTAACAGGTGGGGCACATTGCGCCATTCTGGATGGAGGCCACCTTGTAGCCTTGCGTTTCGGTTTTGACATTGCCATATGTATCCTTGATTTTATGTGCTAGTGTGCGATCTGTGGCTTTTCCTGGATAGAAATCCTATGGATTGGGTCCTTGCATACTCAAGCTCATGATCTTATGGATCAACGTCGGGTTGACTATAATATGGCGGTCTATCCATAGGTAGCTTCCATGGTAACATGAAAGTAATAAATTGACACAGGCATTCACTTCCTGGTGCCTTTCGAAGTGTGGGATCTTCATGACATTTAATAGAGTGGACTCCACAAGGTTCATCGTCCATGACTGAGGGATTATCTTTGAGTTCTTCCCCTTCATCTTTTTCAGGTACTTATACAGGGAAAGCATACTGTATTTTTTACGATCTTCGAGGTTGAAGTCACTGAACTTAAACATTGTGATATTATCCTATTGTGCGTGAACTACATGTATCCCCTTTAGGAGGTACATAGTAATCATGGTGTAATAGAATTCTCTTGGAACGCTATCTCGACTCATTGCCCTGGCCAGAGGTGGGATGTAATCTGACAATATGGACGGGATCAACTTCACATTTGCTAGGTCATCTCTTTGTTTGGTTCTCTTTTCTTTCGATGGTTGGGATGATCTAGCTTCGCGAGCAGTTGACAGAGAGGCTTGTAGTCCTCTCATCAATGATGATTGAATACTTGTAGACATCACTCTTTCAGAAATTATTCTTTTAGTCATTAGGTTAATAAGAACTTCTTAAAAACATTTCTCTGAAAACGCTAAGCTCGTCCGACATGCACGCTCATGGTTGAATGTATTGTGTTTGAAGAGTAACTATTCAATGCAGCGGGATAGATGGCACTAACGCGGTGGGCACTGTGCGAAATCAACTATATTGTGAGCTCTAATAGTCATGATTGGAAAAAGTGTTCTCGTTGCGTGGCATGATGGAATAAATAGATAATTTGGCAACGAATCTTTTGCAACGGCCAAGAAGCCTTCATTAACTCTATTCTGTCCATTGTGGTGTGGTCCTAACGGTCTTGTGCTGAACTTTCTGACCATAAATTCCTTTCTACCCATTCGGGCCGTTAGTCGAATGGTTATACTATTCCAACGGCTATATTGCTTTGCCATGGTGAAGTGCCATGTGACAATGTTATGATATTTCGACGAAGCTCCAATTTTGCAAATTTTCCTTCTGTGAAGTTCCCTCGGGAACTTTCTATAACTTTTTAATATTATCTCTCTTCTTACTTAGTTTTCTAGCCTTATCTCCAATGAGCTTCGTCTCATAATTCCTTTTTCCATTCTAGTTCTTATCTTCTTTCGACAGAGTAACTTTGCATTGTTGAGGTTCCTTCCTAGAAATAAAGGGTAATACTTCATCTGTACTTGGAATAGGTACTTTAGTGTTTTGTGGGTCTTCTGAATTTCTTCCAAATTCGACATCCAAATCTCTGGTTTGAAATAGCTTTGGCTGGTTCTTCTGCTCTTCAATAAAGTGTGCAATCCTCCTAGTCATGAAATCTTTTAACTCTTGCTTGTTTTGTTTTAAGGATTCTTCTTCTTTCCTTCTGGCCTGATCTTTTTCAATCCATGGTTTTCCTAATAACATATAAAATGGAGCATTGTTCTCAATAAAATTAACAACTTCAAATTCTTCCTCTGTCGAATTTCCATGAGCACTCATAGATATCCCGGTAAGTCTTCCACATAGGGTTATCAACTTTCCTCTAAATAATCCTATTCCTCCTAATGAAGGAGTCATACCAGGCTTTCCTAGAATTTCCAAAGTTCTTTCAATCATGATATTCACCTGTGTTTCCTCATCCAGAGAACAATCAATTTCGTAGTCTCCTATTCTTGCTTCAATGTACTCTTTTTCTTTAAAGACCTATGATAAACTGACATGTCGGTGGTGATTCAAGGTTTCTTGCATCTGTAGTAATACTTTCTCTAATCCTTTCTAGGGTTCTGTCATAATCTCAGTTTCTGGATATACCTTAGGGATTTCTTGGTTCATATTCATTCTTTCGACCTTAGCAATCATTCTAGGGAAATCCAATACTTCATGGTCCTAAGATTTGCAATAGAGGAAACTAGGTCTCTTTCTAGGGCATTCCTTAGCCAGATGTCCCAGTCTTCTACAACTGTAACAAAGGGTTAATCCTCTCGTTCTCTTAAATGATTCCCAACCTTTCCTATATTGTGCACTAGGATCATGGTAGCTAACTTGCAAAAAAATATTTCTAGGATATTGCATCCATTTGTTAGTCCAAACATTATTTCTATGCATAGGTATAACATATCTTTCACTATTCTTATCAGATCTACTCATATCAAATCTTCTTTCTTCTATTAGTGCCCTAGTTTTCAAGCTACGATAAATATTATCAAAAATACCTAGATCCATACTTTAGAAACAAAAAATTTCACTAATCTTGTCTTCAGTAGAGCACAAAGCTTCCAAATCTTAAAAATTTTCATTGTTTTTACCTTTATCAGAGAACAAAGCATTTAGATCTTACCTCTTTTCTTTAGATCAGACTTCTTTCTTTAGCATAGAGCTTCACAAATCAAGTAGAATTCTGCGAACTAGAGTGTCATATCTATGCACAAAGATTTCTCAAATCAAGTAGAATATTGCGCACTAGAGCGACAGGTCTATGCACAAAGGTTTAACAATTTCAGGTCAGATATTTTCACAAAGCTTATTTTTCCTCAGTTCCCAACAATCACAGTTTCAGTCCTAGCAATAGAACCATTTGTTGGCACAGGGGCAGACCTAGGGTTCAACACTACAATAATTCACCAACAAAACCCTAACTACCAACCCTTTCGGCAACACCTGCAAAGAAGATGAAGTCTCACCCGAGGTAGAGGTAGGGGTGGTTGTAGGACTCCAGTGTCTGCAACCTTAGCTGGGACATAGATATGTGATTCTAATAACTTAACAGAGAACTCACCTGTTATATTTATCAATATTTAGTTCTTTGTTACAGTGCAGTTAAACCCTAATTATAGTAAAACATAGTATTCAACTAGATCTAGCATCTAACAACACTTAGCATGATGAGATAGATCAGATATTAATAGATTCAACACTAAGCACATGTATATCAGTCAGATATAACATCCATCCCTTTTATTAATCACTAAGCATCGACAGATCATTCATCTATATTAAAGCACTATGAACATTAACATATAAGCACATCAACACATTGCACAAAGCATAGAAACACATCATGTACGTGGTTCACCCCCACCCTAGCTCTACGTCCACCAACTCTTTGTCTTCTTTATTAGCTTCTTCAATAGGTTACATGCACAAAGCCTCAAAACCCTACTTCGCAGAGGACAGGATATCTGCATAGCTTGCTAGATCCTCCTTCCCTGAGTAGATCTAAGAAGATAGCCTTCCACAATATCTTACAATGACTTGCACTTAGCCCTACAAGTGTCACATATTATGAACCAAAGAACTTACAACTCTTGGTCACATAGATCCAACTCTAGCACTTAGACAACTTGAAACAACTACTTCTTACATTGCCTAGCCTTCTATTTATACATACAAAATAGGCCTAAACATGGGTAAACCTATGGGCCGACATCCCCATACCTGTTACATAATCCCAAGTCCCAAAAAGGGACCTAAAAGGGGTTGATATCCCACGATCTCTGCTTCATCTTACGCTCCACCTTCGACATCCTGTCAAAGTCCCAAAATTCGGTCAAACATGACTAAGAATCCTCAAAACTTGGGCAAGGGCCAACATCAGGTTTTATTTTCCAATACCTAGTTATTTGGGTAGTTAGATCTATTATACTAATAAGAGAGACTCATTTAATGAGCTATTTTTGACTTTTTCCAATGGACCATTTTGTAATGCTATATAAAGGCCTCGAAAGCCTTATCATAATATCAAGTTACTCATTTTGGCTTCTCTCATATGTTATATTGTTCATTGTTAGATATTCTTGTTTCTATGCACTCCTTATCTTTGAAGATCTATGATAAACTAATGTCTTTATGATCATTCATGGTTTCTTTCATCTATAATAACATAGTCTCTGATTCTTTCTGGGGTTCTAGCATATTCTTAGTTTCTTGGCATTTCTCATGGTTTTCTTGTCTCGTATTCATCTTTTACACTTTAGCAATCATTATAGGGAAATCCAAAACTTGATGGTCCATATATTTACAACAAAGACAACTAGGACCTCTACCATGGAATTCCTTAGCAATATGTCCTAGTTTTCTGCAACTATAACAAAGAGTTAATCCTCTCTTCCTTTTAAATGATCCCCAACCTTTCTAATACTGTGCACCAGGATCACAATACTGAACTTGCAAAAATTACTTTCTAGGATCATGCATCCATTTGTTAGTCCAAACATTCTTTCTATGCATATGAATAGCATACCTATATCCATTCTTTTGAAACAAAATTTTCACTTGTCTCGCCTTTCTCAGAGCACAAAGATTTAAGATCTTGCCTCTTTTCTTCAGATCCGATTCATTTCTTAGCACAGATATCACAAGTCAAGTAGAGTATTGTGCACTGAAGCAACAGATATACACACATAGCTTTCTTCTTTTCTTCAGTTCCCAACAATCATAGTTTAAGGTCCCAATAACATAACCATTTGTTGGCATAGAGGCATACCTAGGTTCAACACTTCAACAACGCACCAAAAAAACCCTAACTACCAACCCTTTCGGCAACACCTACAAAGCAGATGAAATCTCACCCGAGGTAGAGGCAGGGGTGGTTGCAAGACTCAAGTGTCTACAACCTAGATGGGAAACAAATCTGTGATCAAAGTACTTAATAGAGAACTTATCATTTACAATTCATTGGAATTTAACCCTTATTCACAATGCAAGTTGAAACCCTAATTACAGAACAACATAGTATTCAACAAGATCTAACACATCCAAGCACTTAGCACATAGAAATAGATCAGATATAGCATTCATTCACATCACTAAACACTAAGCTATTATATCAGATGCATATAACATATATTATTGCACTAAGCATAAATCAAATCAATAACATAACAACCGTAATGCACAAAGCAAGAATAACACATGAGATATGTGGTTCACCCCAGTGTGGGGCTACATCCACCAACTCTTCTTCTTCTTTATTGTCTTATGTCAATCTTCTTACATGCACAGAGCCTCAAGACCCACTCCGCATAGGACAAGAGGTCTGCATGCACCTCACCAAATCCTCCTTCCCTGAGCTAGGTTCAAGCACAAAGACTTCTTACAGTCACTTGCACTTAACTTTGCAAGTTCTCAACATAGAGTATGCACAGAGCTAACTCAATCACATAGCTATGATTACTTACATTGCTTTCACTTAGCCTAGCATCATACAACCTCCTATAATAACATCGCCTAGATTTCTATTTATACATTACAAAAGGGGCCTAAGCATAGGTAAACCCATAGGCCGACATCCCATACTTGTTACATAAACCCTAAACCCAAAAATCCCTATAAAAGGGGAGAGATCCCACGATCTCCACTTCTCCTTGCGCTCTACCTTCTACCAGCCTATCAAAGTCCCAAAAATTGTCAAACATGACCAAGGTTCTCCAAGTACCTTGGGTGGCTGGCTAATGGGGTGTCATGAACTACCCTCAAGATCTTATCCTTCAGTATGGATTCAAGGAAAATATGTATCCTCTCCTTGTAGTAGCTGATATCATCCACTACTCTGTATCTTTCATCTTTTTTGGTACCTTCCATCAACTCACAGGTGAATGATTTTTTGGAATATTTCACCAAGAGGGTAGACTTCCAATCTATTGAAACTTCGAAAAGGGAAAAGACTGAAGGTCTCCTAGAAAGGTCATTGGAAACTACATTATTCTTTTCCTTAAAATATTCAATATTAAATTCATAGGATTGTATCTTACTCACCCACTTTTGTTTTCTTTCGCTCAAATATTTTTTCTCCATAAAGTATTTCAAGTTGTTGTGGACAGTCCTCACTACAAAATGTCCTCCCACTAGGTACTGTAATAATTTGGCCAGTGCATGCATAATAGCCAATATCTCCTTATCATAGATGGATTAGAGCCTTTCTAGTTCCCTTAAATTTCTTCTCTCAAAAGATATGGGATGAAGGTTTTGCATCAGTACCACTCATATCCCTACTTCGGATGGATCACACTCCAATACAAATGGATGAGAAAAATTTGGAAGTGCTAGTACCAGGCAAGTGCTCATTACCTTCTTCATTCGATTAAATTTTGCTCGTGTTTCCTCAATCCACCTAAATTCTCCCTTTTTTGGTTAGATATATCAATGGTGCCCCAAGCTATGAAAACCCTTTCAAAAATCATCTGTAATAGATGCATATCCAAAAGAATCCTCGCAACTCTGTGATCGACCTAGGGGTAGGCCAATCTGAGATCGCCTGGATCTTTTCTTGATGCACCTTCACTCCCTCAACACCTATTATGTTCCCTAAATACAGGATCTCCGTCAATCCAAATTCACACTTTTCCTCCATGGAAAAACTAGATTTTTCCTCCATAATGGTGAGAATCTCATCCACATGCCCCAAATTTACCCTCCACATCTTACTATAGATCATAAGATCATCAAAGAACACCAATAGGAACCTTCTCAACTATTTGTTGAATATATGGTTCATACACGAATGAAAGGTAGTTTGTGTGTTAGGGAAATCAAAAGGCATGACCAAAAACTCATAGTGACCATAGTGAAATCAGAATGTTTTTTTGTGGATGTTCTCCTTTCTCACCCTGATCAAAGATCAATGTTCGAAAAATATACTGCTCCATGTAGCTCATCTATCAACTCGTCAATCATTAGTATATGATATATTTTCTTAATAGTATTGTTGTTTAAATCCCTGTAGTCAATGCACATTCTCCATGTGCCATCCTTCTTCTTCACCAATACTACTAAAGAAGCAAATGGACTAGAGCTAGGATATATGTATCCCATCTCCTACTGATCTGGATATTGGGGGCTAATATATGGATGGCTTGAATGCCGAGAGAGGAGGAGATTAGACATGCCAATAATACATGAAAAGAAGCATGGACAAAATAAATACATAAATGAATTACTTGGGAGGCGAGGCGAGGCTCAAAGAGGAGCCTCACCTCTAAAACTAATTACTAGTAAATCACTCAGAGATAATTCGACATAGACTGTGTTCTGGATGAGGAAAGACAGGTGAATATCATGAAAAAAAGAACCTGGGAAATTTTAGGAAAGCCTACTATGGTTCCTTCATTAGGAGGAATAGGATTATTTAAAGGAAAATTGATAACCCTATGTGGAAGACTTACCAAGATACCTATGAGTGATCATGGAACTTCGACAGAGGAATAATTCGAGGTCATTAATTTTGTTGAGAACAATGCCCTATTTTCTATTTTTCTAGGAAAAAATTGGATTGAGAAGGATCAGGTCTGCAGGAAATAAGAAGAGGAAGCTATGGAACAGAAAAAGAAATAACTAAGGGATTTCATGGCCAAAACAATAGTGCACTTAATGAAAGAACAAGAGGACAATTCGAAGCTACTGATGACCAGATACTTCGATGTCAAAGTGGAGAAAATGCAGACAGACTTGAAAAACCTTTCCATGTAGGAGAGTAGAGAACCTACTCTAGAAAGAAAAGAAGTGTTACCCTAGAACCCTGTGAAATATACTCAATAGTGCGAAGTTACTATGTTAAGAGGAGATAAGAATCAAAATGGAAAAAGGAACCCAGTGACTCAAATCACAGGAAAGATATCTAGAAAGATGAGCAAGAAGAAAGCAAAGTTAGAAAAATTGCAGGAAGTTCGAGAGAAGACTTCGTGGAAGGAAGGATTTCCAAACTTGAACTTTGACAGAATAGCAGAGTGATGTAGATTGACACTTCACCATGTTGAAGCAATATGACCATTGGAGGTGTCCTGACCATTAGAATGATGCTCCAGAATGGATAGAAACACAGTTATGGTCGGAAAGATCACCATTGGATCATTGAGACCATGCCATAACAGATGGAATTGAATTGATTGAGTCATTCTTGTCCATTGAAGGAATCCATTATGACATTGTATATTTATCCTGTTGAATGTTTCACCAAGAACACTTTTTCTAATTGAGAGTATTCGAGCCCATAGATAATTCATTGTTATTGCCCAGTGCTTACTGAGACTTCACCACCCATTCTATTACCGTGAGTATTTTTCTGCCTACCTGAGATATCTGATCTCAAGCGCAGTGAAGTGGAAAATTCTGTAGAGGAAATTATGGTAGATCTAATGCCTGAGAAGGTCATGTCCACAGGGGCACAAGCTTCATCAACGAGAGGAGTGCAAGTCTCCCCATCGACTGCATGTCGATCTGCACTCTCTAGAACTACGACAGAGAA
>JASDQU010241582.1:64109-75255 GCA_032191745.1 Picea mariana
GACTCTTGTAGGCTATAGTCAACAAAGATAAAGGGGATTGAAAGTATCAAACCCTAAAGAGATATTAAATAAAATAAATAATTATACTTTAATCAAGTGAGGGTTTGATTTGGTCAAGAAGATCTAGAAGAATCAGAGAAGAAGAGTAAATAGAAGGGGAGCCTACCTATTTGGGAATTATGATTTGATATGTATTGAATGCTCTTGTGGCCAACATTTTCGTTGGGGTTTTGGGAAAAACCCTTCCAGTGCAGGTTTAGTTTCGGTGGTGCAATACCCACCCTAGCTAGAAAAATGAGAGTTCATTTGGATTCTTTGTCTTGTGGTATTTTTTGAAGATATTGAAGTGTACTGGAGAAGATAAGTGGGAGGCTTGGAGAGCCTCGATTTATATGTTGGCATCATACTAGGTTTCCTTGTGTGTTTTGTAGAAAATTGTGTAGCTTCCCTAACAACCAATAGTTTATATTCCTAGTCTTGTTATGTAGTTTTTTTATAACCACTAGATATATTTGTATTGTTTTTCCCATTCATAATAAGATGCCATATTATTATTCTCTATTTATGTGTGCTTTCCATGTGTTTGATAATATTCGTTACTGAGAAAATTATTGTAAGGGTTTAATATCATTTTCACATAGGAATAATTAATAATTTGGGTCAAGGATATTACAGTGGTATCAGAGCTGGTGATTATGCCAACATGTAATGCCAAGGAAGAAGGGGGTGGAGGACAACCCTCTAAAACATCATCAGAGAGGAAGTCAAAATAAATCCCATCATAATTAGAACCAGAAGGAAGGATGGGAAACGAGGTTGAAGACAAAGTCCAACAATTGTTGGAATCTATAGTTGCAGGACAACTACATATGACTGCTAGCCAATAATAGACAACACAAATCTCGAAACAACTCATTCAAATCCAATGAGGATACAATGGGAATCCGACAGAGGGAAGTCAACAAAGTAGTAGGGCCTATAAGGAGAATAAAAAAACTCATATTCCAATACAAAGCGACTCACCGACAGGTAGCAATAAAATACCAAGTCCATCATTACCGCAATTTCTTACAGAGCAATAGACAGAAGTTCCAAAACAACAGAACCATCATAGTGATCCCCTTAAGGTTTACGAAGAGTACCTAGCCACACTAGAAGGTTTCTAGGAAGAATTTTCTTTCCAAGACTATTACAATGATAAATATAGGAACAAACCAAGAGAATGGAACAAATAAATGTAGTACCAACAAAACTATGATCTTATGCGCATGGTGGGAAGGTTAAATATTCCCTCTTTCGATGGATCAACTAAGAGTTAACTTAGTGCCTAGGTGCAGAATATGGACACTTACCTCTAGTTCGACCCAATGATCGAGGCAGAGGAAATAAATATTTCCACCTTACATTTGAATGGGGAGGCTCATGAATGATGGCATCGTCGGTTGGTCACCCTTGGACATGCTAACATTACATCATATGTAGAATTCACTGAGAGGGTGATGGTTAGGTTCAAAAGGAAGGATCCTGAAATTCATTTCAAGGAGTTGGCCTAGTTGAGAAAGATAGGTAAGCCAAAGGAATTTATCACAAATTTTCAAAGGTTGGTTGTCAAGGTAACTGATATCTCAGAACAAAGGTTAGTAATTCTATTTACAGAGGGGATACTTGAACCCTTGAATGGTTGGGTTAAGTATTTTAGGCCACCCAAATTATAGGATGTCATCAAGAAAACTCAGGATATGGTAGAGACAATGGTTAGAAAGGCCCCAGTAAATACCTTCATTCCTTAGAAGGGGCAGGCAGAAAATTTTCCCTAGAAAACATGGACAGGGGAAGATAGGTTGGACAGAGACACTCAGAGAGATCTTAGAAGAAATAAACTATGCTCTAGTTGCAAGGATCCATGGGAAAAAGGTCACCGATGTATGGGAAAGGGAAAGTTCCATTATATTGAAGTACTATCTGATGAAGAAGATGAAGGTTAGGAGGAGAACCTGCATAGTCTAGATGAGGTTTAGAACACTGGTGAAGCACCACACCTTGAAATTCTAGAACATGCACCATTACAAGAAGGGGTCAAGAAGGTGACCATAGCCACATTTTCAGGAGTCCTCATGTACTATACCTTTCGAATCAGGGGAATTATGCAGGGACAACTATTTACAACATTGATTGATGAAGGGGCCACCCATAATTGCATAGATGTGACATTGGTTACTAGGAGACAAATTCCCATAGAGTAATTTGAGGGTTTTGAAGTAGTAGTTGTAGATGGGTACAACATGACATGTACCCAGAGGATTAGAGGGTTGGATGTAACATAAGCCAACTGCATGTTGATCAATGAATTTTATGTGGTGTAAATAGCAAACACCAATGTAGTATTGGGAGTACAATGACTATATTCCCTTGGAGACTTTAAAATGAATTATCAGGAGATGAGGATATAATTCATAGACACTAGGGATCATAGGGTTATCCTAAGGGGTATGTCATCAGGAGAACCCAATATTGTATCCAACAAATGCATGGAGTCTCTCTTTAGACATGGATATGTGGCATGCACAACAAAGTGTTTGGTCATAATGTAGAATCCATCCCAGGATCGTCAACATTACCATGCAGACATACAAGAGTTACTAGGTAAGCATGAAAAGGTATTTGAGCCACTACCAATAGGAATACCACCAGGACAAGGATTCAAACATGTCATTGATTTAGAGGAAGGGTACAAGCCAATGATTACTACACCATACAGAAACCCAAATAAGTTCAAGGATGAGATAGAAAAGGCCATAAAGGAGTTGTTGGTGATCCATAATCTCATTTGGCTTCCTGGTTTGAGAGATATCATCGATTGAATCTCAGCATGTATTTGACCCAAGGAGGCCGTGCGTACCACCATATTCAATGATATTTTTCTCCTTGTTCAGGAAACTACAGAATAAGTTTCTCATACGGATGGAAATATTTCTTCAAGATATCAAATGGGTATTTCACTGAATCACATTTTTCTTCCTATTTTGAGAGTTATTTTCAATTGAATCTCAACATTTATTTGACCCAAGGAGGCCGCATGTACCACCATCTTCAACGGAATTTTTCTCCCTAATTAGGAAACTACAGAAGGATTTCCACATATGGATGGAAATATCTCTTCAATATATCAAATAGATATTTCACATAATTTCATTTCAATGTATGGTTTATGAGATATATTTGTTTGAAGCAACACATTTTTGTAACCAGCATGGCCGCAGGTCCTTCAAATTCAGCTTGGTTTTTCTCACTCCATGGGCCACCTTAGAACAAGTTCCATATATCGATGGAAATATTTTTCTTCAGTAGCTTAAATGGGTCTTTGACAGAATTGGATTTCATCACCTGCAAAAGAAGCTATGAATAGATTTGCCGAAGGATGTTCACGGCCCCCAAAGTCATGAATTTTCCATATTATTTTTTAAAATTTTGGGATTTTATTAAAATTTATTTATTTTTCTACTCATGTACAATGCAATTGTGAACTAGGTTATGGGTCAACCACAAACCCACAGTTATGGGTCAACCACAAAAAACCCAAAACCCTTCTCTTCATTAGGTATTTTCACATTGTAATCATAATGGTACAATAATGAAGTTTCTCTTTTTAGCATGGGTGAAATGATGGGGACCATCATTTTCTAAGGGGGGAGGAATGATCCAAATTTTAAGGGGGTATATGGTCTAAATTTTTATGAAAAAAGTCATAAATCTATAAAGTTAATAGATATCCCATGTGGATCGAGGAGATGCCCACCTCCTCATTAATTGATTGGGCTAACAGGTTGTCCATATGGGTCAAAGAGAGTCCCATCTCTCCATTATTGTATTGGGTTTTATTTTCCACTACTTAGTTAGCTAGGTAGTTAGATCTATTATTATAATAATAGAGACTCATTTAATGAGCTATTCCCGTTATTGTATTTGGTGTTGGCACAGGGATATACCTAGGGTTCAATGCTACAACAATGCACCAACAAAACCCTAACTATCGACCCTTTCGACAACACCTGTGAAGCAGATGAAGTCTCACCCGAGGTAGAGGTAGGGGTGGTTGCAGGACTCCAGTGTCTGCAACCTTAGCTGGGACATAGATCTTTGATTCTAATCACTTAGAAAAGCACTCAACAGTTATATTTATCAATATTCAGTTCTTAGTTACAACGTAGTTAAATCCTAATTATAGTACTACATAGCATTCAACTAGATCTAGCATCTAACAACACTTAGCATGATGAAACATATCAGATCTTAATAGATTCAACACTAATCACATGTATATCAGTCAGATCTAACATCCATCTCTATTATTAATCACTAAGCATCGACATATCATTCATCTATATTAAAGTAATAAGAACATTAACATATAAGTACATCAACACATTGCACAAAGCAGAGTAACATATCATGTACATGGTTCACCCCCAACCTAGGGCTATGTCCACCAACTCTTTGTATTGTTTATTAGCTTCTTCAATAGGTTACATGAACAGAGCCTCAAAACCCTACTTCATAGAGGACAATATATCTACACAGCTTGCTAGATCCTCCTTCCCTGAGTAGATCTAAGAACATAGCCTTCTACAGTATCTTACAATGACTTGCACTTAGCCCCACAAGTCTCACATAGTATGCACCAAAGCACTTACAACTCTTAATCACACAGATCCAACTATATCACTTAGCCAACTTGCAACAAATACTTCTTACATTGCCTAGCCTTCTATTTATACATAAAAAATAGGACTAAACATGGGTAAACCCATGGGCCGACATCCCCATACCTGTTACATAATCCCAAGTCCCAAAAAGGGCCCTAAAAGGGACCAAGATCCCGTGATCTCTACTTCGTCTTGTGCTCCACCTTCGACAACCTGTTGAAGTCCCAAAATTTGTTCAAACATGAGAAAGAATCCTTAAAAATTGGTCAAGGGCCAACAAGCCCCCAACACTCACCTATGACTAGTCCCGAGTCACTCTAATCTGACTAGTCTTGGTTCAAAAGCCTCGAGCATGGCTCAAGCTTCTTCGACTTGTTTTTGTGCTATGACCTCCTATTCAGTGAACTCTTGTATGACTGCTTCATTGATAGGTCCTTCAAGGCATTGTTCAGCTGCAGTGACAACTTGCTCTAGTTCCACTCCTTGACCTTCAATTTCTGTGAACATTTGGTAACCCTTGTCCTGTACAGGTTAGAGCTTCTGAGTTACTTCTGTAACTCTGCTCTGAATAGTATGGACCTGCTATTGGGCAGTGCGTTGCTCTTGGAATTGATTCATTCTTTCCACAGCTGTCAGGGGCTTCAACTGCACCTGTAATGTCTCTTCTTGATACTTCTCTTCTTGGAGTTGTTACTCTAGTGCCTTTAGTTCTGCATTCTCATTTAGTTGCTCATAGGTCTGGGCACTATGATCACTCAGTTTCTTGCATTCTAGGGAAAGGAATTTTATTATTTAAACTATGCTTCAAGCAGTTGCTTCCCTTTGGTCCCTTACATCCTGCGGGGTGTCAGGTAATGTGTGGAGCTCTAAATTTGTTATTTGTTGTTGTAGCTGTTGGACAGCTTCTGCGAGCTACTCTACTTGAAGCATGACTCAATCTTCAGCTTGTAGCTCTAATCCTATCATAGAGCAGAGGTCTCTATTTACTTCTTCTTTTACTTTGAGTTGCTCTATGAGCAACTTTTCTTTCTCTTGCTACATCTGTGCTTTCTCTGCTTCAGACTTGGCCTGGAGAGAAACCTTCTCATGTTCTGCAATTCTGTATTGTTCTACAATGTCGCCTTGTACTTTCTTCAAGGTCTGGGTAGATTTTTATAATTCTTCTTGTGCATGATGAAGATGAGCTTCGACCACATCAACTAATCGATAGAGTTGGGCTATCTCATCCCCCAACTCTCGTTCTCCTGATGATAGGGGAATAATGGACATTGCACGGCTAGACTGAAGGGCTTGTTGTACCTCTCAAAACTCGACCTTAAGTCTGTCATACATTTCCTCCTGCTTATCTTCTTGTTTCTCAATGATTTCCAGTGAAGTTTCATTGAAGGTAGATATGATGAAGTCAAAGTCATCAGTAGTAAGTACAGTCTTCATCTTGGTCATGGTGGCTCTTGATTTCTTCTGGGAAGAAGGTTTCGGGGGAGAAACTTTTCTCTTCTTCAGGGGATCGGTCTTATCTCTTGGCAGTATTACTTTGCCTTGCTTCTGTTAAGCTCCTGTGCCATTTATGTCTTCCTACTTCATCATCACCCCCTCGATCAGGTGATACTGAAGTAGTGTTTGCTGAGGCATTGCTTAATTCTTATATTTCTTCAGTCTTCTTCATTTTACTGGGTCCGGGTGTATCATGTGCGATTTTTGGGCTGTCAAGGTCGGACATATCTGTAGGGTCTGCTGGAATAAGGAGGTCTGCCGACTAGTCCATAGTGATCTCCTCAATATCCTCTTCCATGATTTTGTAGTACGACTGCAGTTGCTCCTTATGTTCGTCGGCTCGCACTGTAAGGTATATGAAGTTTCGATTTGCGCATAACTTCATCAAAGGTCAGAATCTCTATAAGGTGTTCAGATTCATGTGAGGTTCTTCTTCTATGGTTCTCTTCAACTAAAGGTTGTACATATGAAAAAAAACGTTTGACTGCCATTGTTTGTTCATATCACTAGAGTACCAAAGGGTAGAAAACTTTGCAGCAAGTGGCTCGAATAGTTCAATATCTAGGAAGGTCGCACCTTTCGACATCTCCCAGGAAGAAAAGGCGATAAGGATCAAGAGATAGCTAAAATGGAACTCGTAGCCCTGATCATGGGCTTCATGATAGTCTAGCTCCAGCTGATTCACCAGGTACTTCACCCATTTCATCTGTAAAACTTCTACACACTTTCCCTCGAGGTCAACAACAAAGCCTGTGACCTACATAGGTCTGTTCTTCCTTACTAACTTTCCTGCAATTAACTAATAGGCGGGGCACATTGCGCCATTCTGGATGGAGGCCACCTTGTAGCCTTGCATTCTGGTTTTGACATCGCCATATGTATCCTTGATTTTATGTGCTAGTGCATGATCCGTGGCTTTTCCTGGATAGAAATCCTATGGATCGGGTCCTTGCATACTCAAGCTTGTGATCCTATGGATCAACATCGGGTTGACTATAATATGGCGGTCTATCCATAGGTAGCTGCCATGGTAACATGAAAGTAATAAATTGACACAGGCATTCACTTCCTGGTGCCTTTCGAAGTGTGGGATCTTCATGACATTTAATAGAGTGGACCCCACAAGGTTCATCGTCCATGACTGAGGGATTATCTTTGAGTTCTTCCCCTTCATCTTGTTCAGGTACTTATACAAGGAAAGCATACTGTATTTTTTACGATCTTCGAGGTTGAAGTCACTGAACTTAAACATTGTGATATTATCCTATTGTGCACGAACTGAATGTATCCCCTTTAGGAGGTATGTAGTAATCATGGTGTAATAGAATTCTCTTGGCATGCTATCTCGACTCACTGCCCTGGCCAGAGGTGGGATGTAATTTGACAATATGGACGGGATCAACTTCACATTTTCTAGGTCATCTCTTTGTTTGGTTCTCTTTTCTTTCGATGGTTGGGATGATCCGGCTCCACGAGCAGTTGACAGAGAGGCTTGTAGTCCTCTCGTCAATGATGATTGAATACTTGTAGACATCACTCTTTCAGAAATTATTCTTTTAGTCATTAGGTTAATAAGAACTTCTTAAAAACATTTCTCTGAAAAACGCTAAGCTCGTCCGACATGCACGCTCATGGTTGAATGTATTGTGTTTGAAGAGTAACTATTCAATGCAGCGGGATAGATGGCACTAACGCGGTGGGCACTGTGCGAAATCAACTATATTGTGAGATCTAATAGTCACGATTGGAAAAAGTGTTCTCGTTGCGTGGCATGATGGAATAAATAGATAATTTGGCAACGGATCTTTTGCAACGGCCGAGAAGCCTTCATTAACTCCGTTCTTTCCATTGTGGTGTGGTCCTAACGGTCTTGTGCTGAACTTTTTGACCATAAATTCCTTTCTACCCATTCGGGCCGTTAGTTGAACGGTTATACTATTCCAACGGCTATATTGCTTCACCATGGTGAAGTGCCATGTGACAATGTTATGATATTTCGACGAAGCTCCAATTTTGCAATTTTTCCTTCTGTGAAGTTCCCTCGGGAACTTTCTATAACTTTTTAATATTATCTCTCTTCTTACTTAGTTTTCTAGCCTTATCTCCAATGAGCTTTGTCTCAGAATTCCTTTTTCCATTCTAGTTCTTATCTTCTTTCGACAGAGTAACTTTGCGTTGTTGAGGTTCCTTCCTAGAAATAAAGGGTAATACTTCATCTGTACTTGGAATAGGTACTTCAGTGTTTTGTGGGTCTTCTGATTTTCTTCCAAATTCGACATCCAAATCTCTGGTTTGAAATAGCTTTGGCTGGTTCTTCTGCTCTTCAATAAAGTGTGCAATCCTCCTAGTGATGAAATCTTTTAACTCTTGCTTGTTTTGTTTTAAGGATTCTTCTTCTTTCCTTCTGGCCTGATCTTTTTCAATCCACGGTTTTCCTAATAACATAGAAAATGGAGCATTGTTCTCAATAAAATTAACAACTTCAAATTATTCCTTTGTCGAATTTCCATGAGTACTCATAGATATCCTGGTAAGTCTTCCACATAGGGTTATCAACTTTACTCTAAATAATACTATTCCTCCTAATGAAGGAGTCATACTAGGCTTTCTTAGAATTTCCAAAGTTCTTTCAGTCATGATATTCACCTGTGTTTCCTCATCCAGAGAACAATCAATTTCGTAGTCTCCTATTCTTGCTTCAATGTACTCTTTTTCTTTAATGACCTATGATAAACTGACATGTCGGTGGTGATTCAAGGTTTCTTGCATCTGTAGTAATACTTTCTCTGATCCTTTCTAGGGTTCTGTCATAATCTCAGTTTCTGGATCTACCTTAGGGTTTTCTTGGTTCATATTCATTCTTTCGACCTTAGCAATCATTCTAGGGAAATCCAATACTTCATGGTCCTAAGATTTGCAATAGAGGAAACTAGGTCTCTTTCTAGGGAATTCCTTAGCCAGATGTCCCAGTCTTCTGCAACTGTAACAAAGGGTTAATCCTCTCTTTCTCTTAAATGATTCCCAACCTTTCCTGTATTGCGCACTAGGATCATGGTAGCTAACCTACAAAAAAATATTTCTAGGATCTTGTATCCATTTGTTAGTCCAAACATTATTTCTGTGCGTAGGTATAACATATCTTTCACTATTCTTATCAGATCTACTCATATCAAATCTTCTTTCTTCTATTAGTGCCCTAGTTTTCAAGCTATGATAAATCTTATCAAAAATACCTAGATCCATACTTTAGAAACAAAAATTTTCACTAATCTTGTCTTCAGTAGAGCACAAAGCTTCCAAATATTAAAATTTTTCATTGTTTTTACCTTTATCAGAGAACAAAGCATTTAGATCTTACCTCTTTTCTTCAAATCAGACTTCTTTATTTAGCATAGAGCTTCACAAATCAAGTAGAATACTGTGAACTAGAGTGTCATATCTATGCACAAAGATTTCTCAAATCAAGTAGAATATTGCGCACTAGAGCGACAGGTCTATGCACAAAGGTTTCACAATTTCAGGTCAGATATTTTCACAAAGCTTATTTTTCCTCAGTTCCCAACAATCACAGTTTTAGTCCCAGCAACAGAACCATTTGTTGGCACAGGGGCAGACCCAGGGTTCAACGCTACAATAATGCACCAACAAAACCCTAACTACCAACCCTTTCGGCAACACCTGCAAAGAAGATGAAGTCTCACCCGAGGTAGAGGTAGGGGTGGTTGCAGGAATCCAGTGTCTGCAACCTTAGCTGGGACATAGATCTGTGATTCTAATAACTTAACAGAGCACTCACCAGTTATATTTATCAATATTTAGTTCTTTGTTACAATGCAGTTAAACCCTAATTATAGTACACCATAGTATTCAACTAGATCTAGCATCTAAAAACACTTAGCATGATGAAACAGATCAGATATTAATAGATTCAACACTAAGCACATGTATATCAGTAAGATATAACATCCATCCCTTTTATTAATCACTAAGCATCGACAGATCATTCATCTATATTAAAGCACTATGAACATTATCATATAAGCACATCAACACATTTCACAAAGCATAGAAACACAGCATGTACGTGGTTCACCCCCACCCTATCTCTATGTCCACCAACTCTTTGTCTTCTTTATTAGCTTCTTCAATAGGTTACATGCACAGAGCCTCAAAACCCTACTTTGCAGAGGACAGGAGATCTGCATAGCTCGCTAGATCCTCCTTCCTTTAGTAGATCTAAGAAGATAGCCTTCTACAATATCTTACAATGACTTGCACTTAGCCCTACAAGTGTCACATATTATGAACCAAAGAACTTACAACTCTTGGTCACAGAGATCCAACTCTAGCACTTAGACAACTTGAAACAACTACTTCTTACATTGCCTAGCCTTCTATTTATACATACAAAATAGGCCTAAACATGGGTAAACCCATGGGCCCACATCCCCATACCTGTTACATAATCCCAAGTCCCAAAAAGGGACCTAAAAGGGGTTGATATCCCATGATCTCTGCTTCATCTTACGCTCCGCCTTCAACATCCTGTCAAAGTCCCAAAATTCGGTCAAACATGACCAAGAATCCTCAAAACTTGGGCAAGGGCCAACATCAGGTTTTATTTTCCAATACCTAGTTATTTGGGTAGTTAGATCTATTATACTAATAAGAGAGACTCATTTAATGAGCTATTTTTGACTTTTTCCAATGGACCATTTTGTAATGCTATATAAAGGCCTCGAAAGCCTTATCATAATATCAAGTTACTCATTTTGGCTTCTCTCATATGTTATATTGTTCATTGTTAGATATTCTTGTTTCTATGCACTCCTTATCTTTGAAGATCTATGATAAACTAATGTCTTTATGATCATTCATGGTTTCTTTCATCTATAATAACATAGTCTCTGATTCTTTCTGGGGTTCTAGCATATTCTTAGTTTCTTGGC
>JASDQU010241582.1:79493-92134 GCA_032191745.1 Picea mariana
TCTCACAAATATTTGAATTATTATTCCATGGGCATATTTGTTATGAATGTTAATGGATTGTGATATTGAATGTGCTAACATCATATATTATCACCACATGCTTAAATTACTTGGTTGTTGAGGACTAGTTGTAGGTGCATTTCTTTGGTTCAAGTTCTCAATGGTGGAATTCATCGAACATCTAGACAAGGTAGGCCTCTTGTTGGCCCTTGACCAAGTTTTGAGAGATCTTTCGTCAATTTTGACCTATTTTGGGACTTCGACAACCTATCGAAGGAGAAGCACAAGATGAAGCAGAGATCGTGGGATCTCGACCCCTTTTTGGGTCCTTTTTGGGAATTGGGATTATGTAACGGGTATGGGATGTTGGCCCATTGGTTTACCCATGTTTATGCCTATTTTGTAATGTATATATAGATGTCTAGGAAATGCAAGGATATATAGAGAAGACATCTATGTGATGTTAGACGAATGGCTAAGTGCTAGATCTATGTGATCAAAGTATTGTAAGAGCTCTGTGCATACTATATGAAGCTTGCAGAGCTGAGCACAAGTGACTGTAAAAGGCTTAATGTTGTAACCTAGCTCGGGAAGGCAGATTTGGCAAGGTGTGCGAAGATCTCTTGTCCTATGCAGAGTAGGATTTTGTGGCTTTGTGCATGTAATTGATTGACTAAATACAATAAGGAAGAAGAATATTTGGTGGACGTAGCCCCAGGGTGGGGGTGAACCACGTATATGTTGTGTTTCTCTACTTTGTGTGATGTCTTGATGTGTTTATGTCTTTACTTGCTAAGTGATTTAATATAGATGGATAGATCTGCTTATGCTTTGTGATAATGATGTATAAGGATGTAGATCTGATCTATGTGAATGTGCTTAGTGCTTGAATCTGCTAGATTTAATCTACCTCTTTATGATAATTGTTTAGATACATCAGATTTGAGTGAATGATGTGATGCTCTGTTTTATCTACATAGTAGAATAATGGTTAAATATTGATGAAATGTCGGTACTAAGTTCTCTGTTAAGTATTACAATCACATATCTATGTCCCAACTAAGGTTGTAGACATTTGAGTCCTGCAACCACCCCTGCCTCTACCTTGGGTGAGACTTCATCTGCTTAGCAGGTGTTGCTGAAAGGGACAGTAGTTAGGGTTTTGTTGGTGCGTTGTTGTAGAGTTGAACCCTGGGTCTTCCCCCGTGCCAACAAATGGTTCCATTGTTGGGACCTGAAATCGTCATTGCTGGGAACTGAGGAAGAAGAATCTTTGTGCAAAGATCCAAACTAAAATTGTGGAAGCTCTGTGCATAGATCTATTGCTCTAGTGTGTAGTATTCTACTTGATATATAAATCTCTTTGCTAAAGAAAAGAGGTCAGATCTGAAGAAAATAGGTAAGATCTGAATGCTTTGTTCTTCTAGAAAGGTAAGAGTAAGAATTTTTTCTTAAAAATGTAAGATCTACAAGCTCTATGCTCTGATAAAGGTAAGAATAGTGAAAATTTTTAGATCTGAAGGCTTTGTGCTCTGTAGAAGTAAGATAAGTGGAATTTTTTGTTTCAAAAGTATGGATATAGGTATGGTTGATAGATTATGTCCTAGCTTGAAAACTATGGCCCTAATAGATGAAAGAAGGTTTGATATGCATAGATCTGATAAGAATAGTAAAATATATGTTATACCTATTCAGAGAAAGAATGTTTGGACTAACAAGTGGATGCAGGATCCTAGAAAGAACTGTTTGCACGTTAGCTACTATGATCTTAGAGCGTAGTAAAGAAAGAGATGGGGATCATTTAAAAGAAAGATAGGATTAACCCTCTATTATAGTTGCAGAAAACTAGGACATCTTGCTAAGGAATGTCATGGGAGAAGACCTAGTTGTCTTTGTTTCAAAGCTATAGACCACGAAGTATTGGATTTCCCTAGAATGATTGCTAAGCTTGAAGGAATGAACATGAGACAAGAAAATCCCAATGAAGATCCATAAATGGCAGAACCCCAAAAAGAATCAGAGAAAACATTGTTGTAGATAAGAGAAACTCTGAATGACAACCGACATGTCAACTTATCATAGATATTTAAAGAAAAATAATTCCTTGAAGCAAGAATAAGAGACTTTGACATTGACTGTGTTGTAGATGAGGAAATACAGGTGAATATCATGATAGAGATAACTTGGGAACTCTTAGGGAAGCCTGCTATGACTCCTTCATTGGGAGGAATAGGGCTATTTAGAGGAAAGTTGATAAACCTATTTGGAAATCTCACCAAGATATCCATGAATTCCAATGGATCTTCGATAGAGGAAGATTTTGAGATTATTAAATTTATTGAGAATAGCTCCCCATTTACCATGTTACTAGGAAAACCTTGGATTGAAAAAGATCAGACCAGAAGGAAAGAGGAAGAAGACATTTTAGAGCAGAGGAAGCAAGAGTTAAAAGATTTTATGACTAGAAGGATTGAACACTTGATTGAAGAACAAAAGAACATATCGAAGCTACTTAACGCCAGAGACTCGTATGTTGAAGTTGAAAGAACACTAGAACACCCACAAAAGATTGAATTGCCTATTCCAGATAAAGAAGAAGCATCACCCTCGAATCTTAGGAAAGAATCTCAACAAGGCGAAATAGCTATGCCACAAGAAGATAAGAATCTGAATGGAAAAAGGCATACCGAGACGAAGCTCACTAGAAATAATGATAGAAAGATAAGTAAGAAGAGATCTAATATCGACAAGTTACAGAAGGTTCCAGAAGGAACCTCGTTGAAGGAAAATTTGCAAAATTGGAACTTCGTCAGGATAACAGAATAGCATCACATGGCACTTCGCCATGGCGAAGAAATATAGCCGTTGGGACTAATATAACCATTTGTCTGACCCTATGAACGGGTAGAAAGGAATTTATGGTTCTCCACCAGACCATTGCACCATGCCATAATGAACAGAGCAGATTGCGCACTTGCATAGAAGATAAAGGACACCTATGGCGATGTTGAGAAGGGAACAAGAGGATATAAGGTAGCTTCCATCCAGAGTGGTGTAGTGTGCCTCACATGTCAAATGATAGCTGGGAAGTTAGTAAGAAATAATCGACCTACATAGGTCACCGACTTTGTTTTTGGCCTCGCAGGGAAGTGCGTGGAAGGCCTGCAAATGAAATGTGCGAAATACCTAGTTAACCAGTTCGAACTTGATTGTCGAGAAGCCCAGAACCAGAGTTATGAATTCCATTTCATCTAGCTTCTGGTCCTCATTTAATTTTTTTCCTGGGAGATGCCGGAAGGAGAAACCTTCCCATACATAGAGTCATTCAAACCGCTTCCCACGAAGTTCGCTACCCTGTGGTATTCAATTGATATGAACAAACAATGGCAGTCGAATTTTGTGTTTCATACATACTACCTTCAGCTGAAGCGAGCCATTGAAGCCAAGCCTCGTATGACTCCAAACACATTAAAAAGGTTCCAACCACTGATGAAGTTCAGTGTAGATCGACACTTCACTTACATTACAATGCGGTCAGATGAACATAAAGAGAAGCTCCAGACATATTATAAGCTTACAGAAGAAGACCTGGAGGAAATATCTAAGGAATGGTCCGCTGACCTCCTTATCCCTACCAACCCTATAGACATATTTGCTAATGACAACCCAGAGGAAACCCTTAAAGAAGATAATAGACTTGAAACCAACAGACAAAAGAAGACTGACAAGGTCTAAAACTTAAGCAGCACCTCACTGAAGACTACTTCGACATCACCTGAATGAGGGGGTGGTGATGAAATCAAAGATGAATAGAGGCCTAATGAAGTAACACCGCTCAGAGATGAGGAGGACCCCTCGAAGAACATAAATTTTTCCCCCTTGAAACCTTCTTCCTGGAAGAAGTCAAAATCCACCATGACCAAGATGTAGACCGTCCTCACCTCCGATGATTTTGATTTCATCATCGTAGCCCTGAATGACGCCTCGTTGGAAATATCAGTGAAAGAAACAACCAAGAAGGAAGAAATTTATGATAGGATCGAAGTCAAACTCTGAGGGGTACAACAGGCCCTTCAGTCCAGTCACCCAGTCTCCACTATGCTGGGAGAACCAAAGTTGGAAGATGCACCAACCCAACTCCACCGTCTAGCTGATATAGTCAAAGCTCACCTCCGATGAGCATAGGAAGAAATTGACCAAGCCACCCAGGCTTTGACACAAGTACAAGGAGTACTTTTCGAACAACTCCAAGCTGCAGAACAGTAAAAGATTGATCTACAAGTGAATTTCGATGAAGAAAAAGAATAGATGCAGCAAGGAAAAGAACAATTGTTCATAGAGAAACTTGAAGTAAAAGAAGTGGTCAATAGAGCACTTCACTCTGTGACAGTCGTCAAAATAAAGATAGAATATCGAGTCACGCAACAAGTGGAATAACTCACAGAAGCTATCCAATAGTTACAACAATGCATAGCAGACTTAGAGCTCCGCGCAGTGCCCGAGACCCCACATGATGTAAGGGACCAAAGAGAAGCAATTACTTGAAGCGCAATTGAAAGAATAAAATCCCTTACTATGGAATGTAAGAAACTTATTGATCATAGTGCCCAAGCCTATGAGGAACTCACAGAGAAAAAAAAACTAAAGGCACTGGATTCGCAACTCCAAGAGGTGAAGTATCAAGCCGAAATGATATAGGTGCATCTAAAGCCTTTGTCAGCTGTGGAAATAATGAAGTGATCCCAAGAGAAACGCACCTCCCAACAATAGATCCACACTATCCAGAGAAGATTTATGGAATTAACTTAGAGAATCCAACCTATACAAGATAATCCCTACATATTGTTCATAGAGGTAGAAGGCCAAGGAGTAGAACTCGAGCAGGTTGTTATTGCAACTGAACAATGCCTGGAGGGGCCTGTGAATGAGGTAGTCATCCAAGAGTTCGTTGCACAAGAGGCCATGGCACAACAACAATTCGAAGCATCTCGAGCTAAGATCGAGGATTTTGAATCAGAACTACCTAGATCAGAGTGACTCGAGACGAGTCATAGGTGAGTGTTGGGGGCCTGTTGGTCCTTGACCAAGTTTTGAGAGATCATTGGTCAAGTCTGACCTATTTTGGGACTTCGATAGCCTGTCAAAGGAGGAGCACAAGACAAAGTAAATATTGTGAAATCTTAGCCCCGTTTTGGGTCTTTTTTTGGAATTGGGATTATGTAACGGGTATGGGATGTCGGCCCATGGGTTTACCCATGTTTAGGCCTATTTTGTAATGTATATATAGATGTCTAGGAAATGCAAAGATATATAGAGAAGACATCTATGTGATGTTAGACGAATGGATAAGTGCTAGATCTATGTGATTGAAGGATTGTAAGAGATCTGTGCATACTGTGTAAAGCTTGCAAAGATGAGTGCAAGTGACTGTAGAAGGCTAAGTGCTGTAACCTACCTCGGGGAAGGCAGATCTGGTGAGGTGCATGCAGATATCCTATCCTATGCAGAGTAGGATTTTGTGGCTTTGTGCATGTAATTGATTGACTGAAGAAAATAAAGAAGAACAAGAGTTGTTGGATGTGGCCCCAGGGTGGGGGTGAACCATGTATATGTTGTGTTGCTATGATTTGTGCGATGTCTTGATGTGTTTATGTATTTACTTGCTCAGTGCTTTGATATAGATGGATAGATATGCTTATGCTTTGTGATAATGATGTATATGGATGTAGATCTGACCTATGTGAATGTTATTAGTGCTTGAATATGCTAGATTTAATCTACCTATTTATGATAAGTTCTTAGATACATTAGATCTAAGTGAATGATGAGATGTTCTATTTTATCTGCGCAGTAGAATAGTGGTTAAATATTGATGAACTGTTGGTGCTAAGTGCTTTGTTAAGTATTAAAATCACATATATGTGTCCCAGCTAAGGTTGCAGACACCTGAGTCCTGCAAACACCCCTGCCTCTACCTCAGGTGAGACTTCATCTTCTTTGCAGGTGTTGCTGAAAGGGCTGGTAGTTAGGGTTTTGCTAGTGCGCTATTGTAGCATTGAACCCTGGGTCTTCCCCTATTCCAACACCTCTTATTTTGTCTTGTTAGAATATTTTCTTATATAGCATACTTGAAATTAGAGTTGATTTCTGCAGTCATTTCCATCTGTTGTGGTTTGCCCCTATCCATAAAGAGATTTTCCTCGTAATAGAATTGGTGACCATACTAAATAAATAATCTTGTTTTTCAAGGTTTGGAGTGTTTTTCTCCTTAGATTTCTCTTGTTCATATTGAGTTTCTTGTCGTATGATTACTTGACAACCTCTGTTCAATTTGGGTCTGAGTTTCTTATCCTTCTCTTTAGCCTAGCTATGTTTTGACACATATACATGGGTTTTTTCTTGACAGTCATGTACATACGCGTGTTGTACTCCTGGAAGTTGCATACATATGTGTTTTTCCCTTGAAAAGTTGCGTACATCAACCTTTGTTTCTTGATTGCTGGGTTTGGTGGTTGTTGGGTAGGTTTTGATGATTGTTGAGTCTTCTTATATCTCTGTGGTGACTGTTAAGTGTCTATGAAATGACATGAAACTTGTCTTTGGTTGAATTTTTGGGTGGTTCCTTTCTCATCATCTTTTCATTTTGATTGTCCTTGAACCTTGGGCTGGGTGTTTTGCTCCTTGATATTCTACTTGGGTTGTCTCTGTCTATACACAGTAGAGTCTTTATATCAAGCTGTTGTTCAATCCTTTCATTTTCATTCTCTTATATTGAAAATAAATTTTGATCTCTTGAGTCTTTGTGATTTATCTTAGTGCATGTAAGGAAAGATTTCATTTTTATTTAGAATTGCATAATTGAATTGAAAATTTCATTTTTAAGAAGCATATGATTTATTTTAAATCGTAGTTAGGAATTTGCATTGTATTCATATTCATTTATTTTACTTGTTGAGTCATAAAATCACTTTTTTCACAACCTCAACTTTTTAGTAAGCAAGGCCATTCAAATTAATGCTATAATTTAAAATTGATTAGTAACGATTTTCTTTTCTAGGGTGCACAAACTAGCTTAAGATTTAGAGCCTTGGAATAGGATTTTGCGAGTAAACTTATCCAAGGCTATTAAATCAACATATGTGTCTAAGTAAGGGAGTGGAGAAATCCATTATATAATTGTTAATATCAGGAGGCTTCGCTTACACTAGAGTTAAGCATGAGATCGGTTGAAGGGATATCCCCCTGATACCTTCTTAGTGTCAGATATATTTCTAGGGATATATTCATATATGGGGATCTTGATAATTCCCTTACCTCCATGAGAGGCGGTGCATTCAAGGTTTCGGGCTTTGCTACCTTTCCCATACGGTGGACCTAACTTATGATTGTTCGCTTGTGCATCAATTATACCATAGTTTCTTAGTTTCTTGACTTAGGTACCACATAGGTTACTTGCATGGGTTATTTTGCAGGTAACTTGGGTCAGATAAGGGTCAGAAAACACATAGACTTTATGGAGGATTACCTCTCTGGGGGGATCTGATCGATTGGTTGTTAATCCCATGAGGGCCCTTATAATTTATTTTGTTTCCTCCAATCTTTAGTAGCGGAGTCTCGGGCCCCTCTTGGGTGAGGAATACCTACTTTAGAGACGGAGGTACCTTTCAACCACTTTATCTTGTTTGTGTGAGTATTGGTCATTTTATTATTTTTGGTGTGCTCTTTGATTATTAGTTGGCCTTAATATTTGTTTTTTATATCTTAAATATTAAGTCATCATGGATTCGGACCAGCTTCCTCCAAGGTCTTCCCGCTTGTTATAGTTACCACCGCATTTTGATTATTTTCCTTCTAAAAGGCGTAGAGTTATTAAACGTGGTACACACAACTCCACTTATCAGACTTGTGATTCTACAAGGATGAGTAATTAATTGAGTCATCAAGATACTGGGATCCCTTTGACTCCCATACCTACTATAGTTAATGGTACCCCTTATACTGCAATGGTTGTAGTGTCAGAGGCACCTATTATAACTTATGCCCGTCCTATGGTGAATACCAGAACTATTTCCATGAACCTGCTTGGGTCTCTTGGTCACTCATCGAGCTACAATTTTCAATCCATCCTGATGGCCTCTAATCCTTTTTCATATGGTATGTTGAATTTTACATTGCAGTTTTCAAAATCCATCCCAGTTTCTGGCCCTAATGCTAGCATTGGACTTGGGGGCACAACTCCCCATTATACTATGTTCTCATTTGGTGTCACTTAGGTCCCTCAAATGAATCCTACTATGGGAGGCATTCCTTCTTTTAACCATGGGTCTAATCCTGTTTCTTCTGGATGGAGTAACCAACCTGGTGGACAAGATTCTTCTCAAGTTATGTCCTTTACTCTCACCTCCTCAGTGTTGATTCCTACCAACATGTTTGTCATGATGAATCCACATTTCTCCTCTATATTCACACCCGGAGGAGTTCAGTTTCACACTTGGGCAACCCCCAACATGGAGCCACTCCGATTGGGGGCAGTTTTTATAACCCTCATCAGAACATTCCTATTGGAATGATGCCTAAACAGCCCCTTATGAATCAACCTAGAGGAGGGTCTTAAAATCCTGGACAAGGCCATGGTTCTTACCAGAACCCTGGATGGGCTACAATTCCCCAACCATGATATTTCTAGAGAGCTTGGGGCCAGATGTCGCAACCCCGTCTCCCTTTTCTAGCCACGCTCAATCTGCCAAACTCGTCTAAGTTGATGAACGACCCTATGCGTCATGATCCTACATGGCCCCCAGTTCCCACCAAGCTTCCTTCGGATATTCAAAAATTTGAAGGAAATAATGGTGAGGATCCTGGTGATCACGTTACCACCTTTCACTTATGGTGCTCTTCCAATTCCCTTAACGATGATTCCATTCAGTTAAGATTGTTTCAATGCACCCTCACAGGGGTTTCCATGAAATGGTATATAGAGCTACTTAGGGGGGCATACATGACCTTTAGTCAGATGGTTTTAGTGTTCCTTAACCACTTCCAATTGTCAGTTCATTACGATGTTGTCCTAGAAATTTTTTCGACCCTACTCCAGTACAAAGCCACTCATATCTCAGATCATATCCAAGAATGGCATCGACAGAAGAGGTTGATCAAGACCTGTATACTTGCGAAATTCTTATTATAATGGTTCCTTAAATATCTATAGCCTCCTATTTCGAAGGATTTTGCTACATCTGAGGAAGAAGCGATTTTCAAAGCTCAATAGTTAGATCTTATATATGCTCAGTTTGGGATGTTATACGAGATTCTTCCTGATGCACATAAGTAAAATGTAACATACCCAACCACCCACAGGTCGGGGTATGCTACCTTCAAGTCCACCCTTGGAATCCTTTCTCTTACCAATACCTTGATCATTATTTAAGGATGCATAAAAGAAAAAACACTTTAATGACATGCACAATAGTAATCAACAAGCATGCATAGTCTAAAGATTCAATTAACGATAATTAAATATACAATGGAAATCACATTCAAATACATGTAAATGATGCCATAACAGAGATCACTTATCTTTATGAAATATGACATCGATTGGATGCAAACCAAGGAAGTTACACCCAAACATAGACACCACTTCTCCAAGTCTCAACAACAGTGTCACCCTCAAGCCAGGTCTATGAATCCACAAGGACGGTTCTAGAGTGTTACTTGGGTTTCCAAACCAATCATCTCTCAATATATCATAGGTTTTCCAGCACCCACAACAATCCAATTACCTAGCTCTCTTATACCCAGCCTGTATCACCCCAAGAGAATGGAGCTCCACCCTTCTCTTCCATGCAGTCCCTCAGGCAGTCCTTCTCCTTTATTTTCCAGGGCCTCCAGCACAGATGGTCTAGAATCTCAATGTTGGAACTCTTAGGAATCATCGTTTTGAGAGAAACAGGGCATAGGTCAATGTATATCAGACATGCAACCCCTAGGTCATGGCTGGATTGCACAAGTGACCATAACATCCAATTATCCCCTAGCTAATTCTTCAGCAGTTCCTTTCACTTCACTTCGCCAAGATGCAGGTGAGGACGGGTCAATGAATGGGTAAGTGTGTGTCGAGGAGTGCGTGCATGGGAGTGCCCACATGGGATTTCATGCACAAGAGTGTGTGAGGGAAAGAATGGGATAACGCAAAGGTGACGAAGTAGACAAGCCAATGACCAACCCCACAATCGGATCGGGGATGGGTTTAATTATTTTAGTGGGGAAATCAAGAACTTGTTGGCCTTCCCCAAGAATCCCTCGTAATCGATCCCCTCCCTTAGACAAAAAAAGTAATTAAGAATAGGAATAAACACTTATCCCCTCAAGCCCCCTCTCTTATGGAATCATAGCCCCCGATAACTCTATTCCTTGTCCGTCTAGCAGCCAACGATGTATTTATTATTAATAATGATAAACAAAACATTACATGTCTTGGGCACACCAACCTTTAAATAATTGTTTGGGCACTCAGGACTCTCAACATTGTAACAATACATTATTTAAAATGGGGGTTCAAAACCTAGGGTGCTACACCCCCTCCCCCTTATTTTGGCATTGTCCTCAGTGCATATACAAAATAGATATCCAAATCTCAAATATATTAAAAAATATTCAGGTACTCTACCCGCATGGCATATTCATTCTCCTAGGTAGCATCTTCAGAACCGTAGCAGGTCCACTAAAATTTTACCAGCTCTATAACTCAATTCCAGAGCATTTTGATTTTTTTTTCCAATACCCACACTGGCTGAACCTGAAAATCTCCCTCTGTCTCTACCTGAATCAGATGATAATTGTTACAAGTCAAAATTACTCAACTGGATAAGTGTCGCATGTTCCTCTCAATTGTCGTAAGTGTCATATCTTCCTTACAACTTTTGCAAGTGTCACAAGTTGCTCACAAGTGTCGCAAACGCTGTTCGAGCATACTTCCATGCTAACAACACTAAGGAGGCACTTAAAACATCTCATACACTTGATTTGGAGAAGAGGAATTGATTAACTGAAGTCAAGGAACTCTTAACACCTGAGAAGAGCTCTTAATTAAAGGTTCTAAGGGTGAGTTCTCCCCTATATCAGTCTAGGGAGCACTGGCGCTCCCCTATAAGGCTTCAGGGAGTGTTATAACACTCTCCTGCCCCTCTAAAGGAGCACTATCCACCTTTGGAGCACTAGCTCTTCCCTCAAGCTTCCTAGGGAGCGCTACAACACTCTGATGCCCCTTTTTAAGGAGCGCTACCTAATCTAAGGCAGTAGTTGGCCCATTGAGGAGAATAAGGGGAGGATCTTTCAAGTTTAGAAGGCAGTTGCATTCGAATTCTTGGTTTTATCAGAAGATCCCTGATCTAAAGAAGAGGTTCCTCAACTTGTTCTAAAGATAACTCAAGAGGTTAAGCTCCTCTTAACCTATATAAGCAAGCTCTATGATGGTGAAAAGGGAGAAGAATTGCTAGCATGAAACCTATGATCTCATAGGAAACACACAGTCAGCCAAAGGAGAGTGATCAGTGAAGCTGCTGTCATCCAGGTTGTGGATCTTTTGAGCAAGGGTTAGACGAAGGGGACTTGACGAAGCTATCACATTCACATCTACGATTGTAAGTACTATTGTCATTATTCTCATTAATATGACACGCTTGGCCTGTTTATTTCTAGTTTGTGTCTGATGTTACATGAACTTATCATTGATAGATAGATCTGTTTTCAAGCTAATATCGATAGGGTAGGAAGTGGTCATATCTTGTTTGTCTATAGAACTCAGCGAAGAGCAAAGGATTGGAGCGCAACTCGGAGCATGCAGTGAAAAACATCGATAAAGAGGTACTTCTATTCTCCTTCCTTCTCATGTGTTAGTTTGGATAGATTCGAAAGGAAGTCAGTGTCCACGTTAAGCATTTTCTGTCTTAGAGTTAAGGTCAAGCTCTTTGAGGTAATCCACATGTCCGTAGGGAGATTTTCCTACAACAAAAA
The DNA here is from genome assembly GCA_032191745.1 of Picea mariana. NCBI lineage: Eukaryota > Viridiplantae > Streptophyta > Pinopsida > Pinales > Pinaceae > Picea > Picea mariana. Next base: position 91,509 of record JASDQU010241582.1, read on the forward strand.
CTAGCGACCATACTGGGGAGATAACCTCAAATCAAAATTTCTTGTTTTGATTTCTCCTCATTGACCTTTTTATACCTATTTATTGTTTCAGACCTAGTTCACTCCTCTTTTGATTGGTTTCATGAGCTGATTGGCTCCCTACCCCATCATACTCAGCCTAATTGTCGAGATTGAATTACAATTTTTTGATTTTTTTGACATTTTTGGGAGTTTTTGAACCTAGCGCCCCTGTCCCTGTGTTAACAGAGCGCCAACGCTCCCTAATAGCCTTACACAGAGCACCAGCCCTCCTTTAGCCAATAAACCTTCTAGAATTGTTGTTTCAGGGTTTTTTATCTGTGTCTCTCTAACTGGATAATCTTGTGAGTCAATCCTTCTTCTTTCCATCTTGGACATCTGTCTTTTGCTTGAAGAAAAAACATCTTGCTGTTTGGATTTTGTAGCCTTGTTCACTATTGTTGTTGAGTTTTTCTTCCATTTGGAGTTTGAAACCCATGCATTGTCTTTCTCTCCTCATCGACTAAACGAAAAATTTTGGTGAAGGTCATCAAAGGTCTACATATCTTTTCATTTGTTTTTAGTCAAGATCACTGTTCTTTGAATTTTTCTTTTGGGTGTGAAGTTTG
>JASDQU010241582.1:102366-113650 GCA_032191745.1 Picea mariana
CTTGGGTTTTGAAATATGTCATGATATTTGTTGGATGTTTATGTGTATCTTCCATCAGGTTCTCCGAGTCTATACCCTTGCTTGAACATCTACAAAGTATTTCAGTCATCAGTTCGCATCTTCTAACTTCATACTTTGGGGGGAATTCTGTTACACGTCAAAATTACTCAACTGGATAAGTGTCGCATGTTCCTCTCAATTGTTGTAAGTGTCACATCTTCCTTACAACTTTTGCAAGTGTCACAAGTTGTTCACAAGTGTCGCAAATGCTGTTCAAGCATACTTCCATGTTGATGACACTAAGGAGGCACTTAAAACATCTCATACACTTGATTTGGAGAAGAGGAATTGATTAACTGAAGTCAAGGAACTCTTGACACTTGAGAAGAGCTCTTAATTAAAGGTTCTGAGGGTGAGTGCTCCCCTATATCAGTCTAGGGAGCATTGGCGCTCCCCCTATAAGGCAGCGTTATAACACTCTCCTGCCCCTCTGAAGGAGCGCTATCCACCTTTGGAGCACTGGCGCTTCCCTCAAGCTTCCTAGGGAGCGCTACAATGCTCTGATGCCCCTTTTTAAGGAGCGCTTCCTAATCTGAGGTAGTAGTTGGCCCGTTGAGGAGAATAAGGGGAGGATCTTTCAAGTTTAGAAGGCAGTTGTATTCAAATTCTTGGTTTTATCAGGAGATCCTTGATCTAAGGAGGAGGTTCCTCAACTTGTTCTAAAGATAACTCAAAGGGTTAATCTCCTCTTAACCTATATAAGCAAGCTCTATGATGGTGAAAAGGGAGAAGAATTGCTAGCATGAAACCTATGATGTCATAGGAAACACACAGTCATCCAAAGGAGAGTGATCAGTGAAGCTGCTGTCATCCTAGTTGTTGATATTTCAAGCAAGGGTTAGACGAAGGGGACTTGATGAAGCTGTCACATTCGCATCTAGGATTGTAAGTACTGCTGTCATTATTCTCATTAATATGACACGCTTGGCCTATTTCTTTCTAGTTTGTGTCTAATTTTACATGAAATTATCATTGATAGATAGATCTGTTTTCAAGTTAATATCAATAGGGTAGGAAGTGGTCGTATCTTGTTTGTCTACAGAACTCAGCGAAGAGCAAAGGATCGGAGCGCAACTCGGAGCGTGCAGGGACAAACATCGATAAAGAGGTACTTATGTCCTCCTTCCTTCTCATGTGTTAGTTTGGATAGATTTGAAAGGAAGTCAGTGTCCACATTAATCATTTTCTGTCTTAGAGTTAAGGTCAAGCTCTTTGAGGTAATCCACCTGTCCGCAGGGAGATTTTCCTACAACAATAATCCATAACATGGTTAGGATCATGTACATATTTCTTTAGTAAAGAGACATGAAATACATTATGCACATTCATGGAAGTAGGCATTGAAATCATGTATGCAATTGGTCCTATTATGTCCAATATTCCAAATGGAACACAAAATATGGTTGCCATCTTTCTACAACTGCCCAATTTCAAGGATCTTTTCTAGGGCTTCACTTTCAAAAGTACATGATCCCCTACTTTAAATTCTCTATCTATCATGTTCTTGTCTGCATAGAATTTTTGTCTATCTTGAGATGCCTTTAAATTCTGCTTGATCTTAACCACCTGGTCTTCCATGTCCTTGAGCAACTCCGGCCCAAGTACCACTCTATCTGCTAGGTTGTCCTAACTTATTGGAGTATCGCATTTTCTACCGTACAAGGCTTCAAATGGGATCATTCTCAATGAATATTGATACCCATTATTATATGAAAACTCAACCAAGTGTAATTAATCTTCCCACTTAAATGGCTTATCCATCACATACATTCTCAACATGTATTCAATTATTTGATTGACCCTCTCTGTTTTCCCATCTATCTAGCGATGATAATAATGTTGTGATAAAGTTTAGATTTGTGCCAAATAATTTAAACAATCCCCTCCAGAAATTGGGGGTAAACTTCGTATCTCTGTCCGAGACAATTATCCTAGGTATCCTATGCAACCTAGCAATTTCCTTCATCGAAATTTATGCAATATTAGTTGATGTATGAATTTTATTCATAGGCACAAAATGAGCAGCCTTTGTTAATTTTTCAACCACCACCAGGATTGAATCATTTTTCTTATTCGTTCTGGGTAATCCTGTGATGAAATCCATGGTGATCAATTCCAATTTCTTCTCTGGAATTGGAAATGGTTGCAACAAACCCGTTGGATACCTATGCTCATCCTTCACCTTCTGAAATTCCATACATCAAGCGATATAATCAACAACATCCTTCTTCATTCCCAGCCAAAAGAACTGGCTTCTTACTGCTGTAATTATTTTTTGGTAACCAGGATGTCTAGCATAAAGAACATCATGCATTTCCTTTAGTACCAAATTCCTCAGTTCTCCAGAACTAGGAACATAGATTCTATTTTTATGCATGAGTAATCTGTCTTCCTTTATCTCATACTCCTTTATTTTTTGTTGTACATATCCTTTCTATAAGTTTTCCTTTACCTGTAGGTAATTATGGTTTGTAACAAGACCATCTAAAATTCTTCCCTTCAAGTCTGAATGATGCATACTGACAGCAGTAGCATGCATGAAATGCACTCTTCTACTAAGTTCATCGACAACTTTATTCTCATTTCCCTTGATATGCTTGATATAGAAGTCATATTCACTTAAAAATTCTAGCCATCATGCTTTCCTAGAATTCAAGGTCGACTGTTCAAAAAGATACTTCAGGCCAATGTGGTCTGTCCTTAATTCAAATTTATTTCCCATGAGATAATGCCTCCACATCCTCAAGGCGTGAACAATGGAAGGAAGTTCCAAGTCATGGGTGGCATAGTTCCTCTCATGTTCCTTAAGATTTATGGACTCATATCCAATGACATGTCCATTTTGTGTGAGGACTCCCCCAAGTCCTTCCTTACATGCATTTGTACATACCACAAAACTTTCATTTGGGTTAGCAATATTCAACACATGTGCACTTGTAAGTAATTCCTTCAATAGATTAAAATTATTTTCACACTTGAGTGTCCATTGAAATTTAGTTCCCTTCTTTTGTGAAGAAGTGATGGGATGAGAAATCTTAGAGAACCCTACTATGAACCTTTTGTAGTAGCCAACTAATACCAAAAAGGATTTGACATCTGACACATTTCTGGGTGTTGGCCATCCTCGAATGGATTCGATCTTCTTTGGATGCACTGTTATGCCCTTCTCTGAAATAATGTGTCCCAAGTAATGGATTTTATTTTGATAGAAAGACCACTTACTAAACTTGGCATACAACTGATGTTCTCTCAGTACTTGAAATACCAATCTTAAGTGATGTTCATGATCCTCTTTAGACTTAGAATAGATAAGTATGTCATCCAGGAATACTATGACAAACTTATCCAAATAATTCATGAATATGCCATTCATTAAGAACATGAAGACAGTTGGTGCATTGGTCAGTCCAAATGGAACCACTACAAATTCATAATGCCCATACCTGGTCCTAAAGGTTGTCTTATGAATGTCTTCCTCCTTGATTCTTACCTTATGGTATCTTGCCCTCAGGTCAATCTTTGATAATATCTTCGCTCCTCTTAGCTGGTCAAAGAGGTCATCAATTTCGTGTAGAGGATACTTGTTCTTTATGGTGTACTTGTTTAGCCATCGAAATTCAATACACAACCTCAAGGTTCCATATTTGCTTTTGACAAAAAACACTGGTGCTCCCCAAGGTGAAACACTTGGATGTATGTACCCTTTCTTCAATAATTCCTCCAACTACATTTGTAATTCTTTTAACTCTGGTGTGCTCATTATGTAAGGTGTTTTTGACACCGGGGAAGCTCCTGGCACTAAATCAATTGAGAATGCTATCTCCCTTCTTGGCGACAATCTGGGTATTTCTTGGAATACATCTTCAAATTCCTGTAGTACTGAGAAATCTTTGAGGTTTGGCCCCTTTGTATTATCTGGCTCTTCCACATTAGCTACATACAATTGAAATCCTTTCCTAAAACATCTTTTTAGTTGTAAGGCTGAAATATCCCTTATAGAGATGGGTCTTGGAACTCGTTTCACAGTGCTCTATTTTCCATCTCCATTAAGACATGTAAATGTATTGTTATGACAATCTAGGACAAAATAATGCTTGTCCAACTAGTCCATTCCAATCGGAATATCATAAGACCCCAATGGTATGATATTTAGACCAATACTAGTCTTCATGCCATTAAGACTTATGGAACAACTTCTGACCATATCATGGATTCTTCTTTTGGTTCCAGTGGCTAGCTTAACCAAGCTTGCTTTTCCAAGTTTACTTTTCTCCAAATGTAATCTATCCACTATCATAGGATCAATGTAGCAATGACTTTCTCCCGAATCAATCAAAGTAGAAACAAGTTGATTTATGATATTACCTTCCACCTCGATCATATTGGACCGGTACTCGTCTTGTTGATCATCTAAAGTTGCATAGATTCTTCACATATCTTTGAATATTGTACCCTCTTGGATGTTGTGCAAAGTCTTCATTCTGTCTTTTCTGTGTGGGAAATCCTTGTTCAAGTGATCTTCCTTGCATCCCCAACATTGGATTGGTGGTCTTCCCCTTTTTCCCAAGGAATCTGCTTTCTTGAAATATCCCTTAGTATATTGATCTTGATGGTTTCTATTAGGCTCATTCCTATTGAAGGGAGGCTTGAATCCTTTCCTCCTCTAATTGTACTTCACATTCTTCTTTTCCTTCCAAGATTTTTGTAGGGATTATCTTCCCTGTCCTTGATCATATAGGTATTTAGCCTTCCCGATGGCCTCAATCAAGGTCTTGGGTTCATCATACTTGATCTTTTCCTTATAAAAGGCTGGCAATCCACTTAGAAATATCTGTATTTTTACTTTCTCATCACCAATGAACCTGACATACTCTAACAATCCCAAGAACATCTTCCCATACTCTGCCATAGTCATGCTTCCCAACCTAAGTTCAAAGAAATCCTGCATTTTCTTGTCATAGAAATGATCTGAGAGGTACTCCTTTTGGAAGTACTTCTTAAATTGCTTCAAAGTGATCCCACTTTCATTAACATGCTCCAATTTCTTAAGTTGGTCCCACCACATTGCAACTTTCCCATGTAAATGGTAGGTGGCAATCCTGGCTTCCAGGTTGGATGAATAGTTATGAAACTAAAAATATATTTGGAGTCCAAGAAACCATGGTTCAACATTATCTTACCTTTCTATTTCGCCATCGAAGGAAGGTGCCTTGAGCTTACTCAACTCTCCTTGCAAACTATATACCTCTTGTTTCCTTATTTGGTGTCTGACAGGAGACACCTATGGAATTCTTACGAGATATTTCGACGCATAAACCCTTATTTCGGAGTAAGGAGGTGAGTGGTTTCCATGAGCTCTGCTAGTAATTTGGGAATAACCAACTCTCCCATGATCACCCCTTATTTCATGGTACTTGCCTTATTCCTCTTGTATTGAGTTCAATCCCTTTTCATTTGCCTCTGCAACTGATTTAAGCTTTGCAACACTTGTGCATTTATCTGACTTCTCTCTCTCATCAGTCTTTCATTGTCATCTTTGTAGCTCTTCACTTCCATCTTCAGAATTCTTATTGTTTCTATTAACGTTTCCTTCTCTCCTTTTCCCTTGCTCCCATTAAACTCTCTCTCTGCATTACCAACTATGATTTTCTAGCCTTTGACCTCCTTATCATGACTGGAGGCTCCCTCACCTTCTTCCATATCCTCAATATGCATCTTGAGATGATGTGCTTAAGCCCCTTAATTCTGCAATATGTGCAAACAACCATTTTGTTATAATTATGCATATGATAAACAAAATTTCCAAACCATGCTATAGGTCTCTTTATTGTTTTTTGTTCATGGAGATCATATCCCCATTCTTCGAAAAAAAATAGTAGTGTCCTATTATCCTTGGTCAGCACAAAATTTCATCTTGCCCAGGCTCTTCCTTCAAACCACCCTCCTAGGTGATTATGACTAAAAATCATTTTTAAATCCTTCCTTAGCATTTTTATGTCTCAAGGACAACCAATTCAGCCCTTAGTCCTCCTTCCCTCAGCTCTCAATCTGCATATGACCATGACCATGAAAAATCACTTGTCTGGAGCTTCAGGACTTCAGAACTTTCAGCTAGGACCGGATCAACGGTCCTCATTCTCTTCCATGATCAACAATCGAGATCCACTTTAGGACTCTGTGCTTTGGGAGTCTTAACTTTCCTCACTTGCCTCCTCTCAAAATGATTTCACCTGAAGTCGAAAATCCATCAACACGTGTCTCTCATAGATCAACGGTTGTGAATCACTTTGGATCTTCAGACTTCAAGATCTTAAAACTCTATGCCTTCACTTTCTCCTGGGGCATCGATCCTTTGAATTGCTGTGATATCTATTGTCACGTGTCTTCTAGGATCAACGGTGGATATGTACTCCAACCTTCAGGCCTTTAGTATTTTTTGACCCAATGCAACCTATGACATATTTCCCCTATGGAGTGCCCAGTCTTCATATTGGACGATCTGTCGCCACGTGGAGAAAATAATGGAAGTGGACACATGGCCCAATCAGAAAGGTGACACATGTCACATTCTAATCGACTTTTCAATAATCCAAAATATCGAATCTCACTGACACATAGCACAAATCCCATGTGGCCACGTTATCCTAGGTGATGTCCATAAGCCATGTCACTTCAGAATTATGGGGCCCACATCACCTCCAGGTGACTTGTTCATGCCCCACCACTTCAACTCTTCATTCTTCGGGAGTTTCAACACTAACACCCTTCCCATTCTTATGAACTTCGAATTCTCAAGATGGCCAGTCTACCACCATGTGTCCTCTGGGAATGAATGACTAAGATTCACTTTGGGTATTCACCCAGTGTCCACAGATCTACACCATGTTTCCTCCTTAATCTAATGGTGGAGGCTTACTTCGGGTCTTCGGACTTTGGAAATATCACATTTCAAAACTTGTCTGGCCCTAGTGGATTTTATCTGAAGCCCTGGATTTGGTGACGCATGGCTCTTGGCAGATCGACAACCAATATCCTTTTGGGTCTTCGGGTTTCAGAGAACTCAACTCTCAACATTTGATTTCCCTGGAAGCGTGCGTATTTCTACCACGTGTCCTCCTACATATCGAATGGCTGAGATTCACTTCAGATCTTTAGTGTATGGAAATATCAGTTCTTAACTTCTCCTACTCACCTTTCATATTGCGGGGGAACACATCAGTGGTTTGGAGTAACCCTATTTTCATCCCGCAATTCTCCTGATGCTGACACGTAACCCCTTGGGGAAACTGTGGTTTGGATTGTGAGACCGCCTTGAGAAATTATATCACATACAACTTGGTTCCCTCCAATTCCTCATGTCCATTGATCTCACTCTCTAATGGGATTTGACGGTGGTGACCTTAACCCCTGCTTCCTTTTCATCATACAACCCTTGTTTGCCTATCCACCGATCAAACGATCCCATATCTCCCCTGATCCTACAGTTGTGAGCGCTCCCAGATTCAAAGGGGGGACGGTCATGATCCTTAGAACCCCTTACCACTGATCTCTGATGATATATCTCCTGCGTATTTATGCAATGCCATTCCTCCTGAGATTTTCAACTTCACAGTTAGAATTCGATCTCGACCCCGAGACTCTGACCAACAGACCTAACCCATATCAGCTTGGTGTTTCAACCAAAATCTATGATACCAAACTATAACATACCCAACCACCCACAGGTTGGGGTACACTACCTTCAAGTCTACCCTTGGACTCCTTTCTCTTATCGATACCTTTATCATTATTTAAGTATGCATAAAAGAAAAAAGACTTAAACGAAATGCACATCAATAATCAACAATCATGCATAACCTAAAGATTTACTTAATGATAATTAAATAAATATATCGCAAAAATAAAATTCAAATACATGTAAATGATACCATAACAGAGAGAACTTATGAAAGATGACACCAACTAGCTGCAGACCAAGGATGTTCCACCCAACCATAGACACCACTGCTCCAAGTCTCAACAGGAGTGTCACCCCCAAGCCAGGGCTATGAATCCATAAGGATGGTTCTAGAGTGTTACTTCGGTTCCCAAACTAGTCATCTCTCAAGCTCTCACAGGTTTCCTAGCACCCACAAAAATCCAAGTACCCAGCTCTCTTCTACCCAGCTTGTACCACCCCAAGAGAATGGACCTCCACCCTTCTTTGCCACACAGTCCCTCAGGCATTCCTTCTCCTTTATTTTCTAGGGCCTCCAGCATAGCTGGTCCAAAATCGCAATGTTGGAACTCTCAAAACTCGCAGTTGTGAGTGAAACAGGGCATGGGCTAATGCATCTTAGACATGCAGGCCCTAGGTCATGGCTGGATTGCACCAGCAACCATCACAACCAACTATCCGTGGATAATTCTTTAGCAATTACTTTTGCTTCACCAAGCCAAGACGCAGGTGAGGATGGGTCAATGAATGGGTAAGTGCGTGCCTGGGAGTGTGTGCATGGGAGTATGTGAGGGAAATAATGGAATAGTGTAGAGGTGACATAGTGGATGATCCAATGACCAACCCCGCAATTGGATTGGGGATGGGTTTAAGTATTTTATTGGGGAAATCAAGAACCTCCTAGCCTTCCCCAAGAAGCCCACATAACCGATCCCCTCCCTTAGACAAAAAAGGTAATTAAGAATATGAATAAAAACTTATCCCCTCAAGTCCCCTCTCTTGTGGAATCATAGCCCCCTATAACTCTAGTCCTTGTTTTTCTAGTAGCCAATAATCTATTTATTATTAATAATGATAAAATAAACATTACATGTCTAGGGCATGCCACCCATTTAATAATTGTTTGGGAACTCATGCCTCTCAGCATTGTAACAATACATTATTTAAAATGGGGGTTCCAAACCTGGTGTTTTACATAAAACTATGACCCTAGACAAAAGACCGAGCCTCATGCTTATGGCATTTTAGGCTCCGCCAATGTGAAATTCGAAGACTCGATGACAAGACATTTGAAAGAGTTGTCTCTAAACCAATCTGCAGGAGGGCCAGCTTCATCTGTGTCTTCCAATCCCACTCAGTCGATAGATGTACATTCTGTGCAATCATCGACCGACCCAAATGGTAACCAACAACTAGGCATGTTAAGCCCTAATATTGGTTCACTACCCCTTAACTAGGGCATATTACATTAGTAATGCTATTTTATTTATGTTGGATTTATTCCATTAGTTGTAATTATACTTCCTAGTCTCCTATATATACCAAGGAGACATTTTCATTTTGAATCATCTTGTACTTGAACATTTATGTGGGGTAAAAGGAGGTTGCCCCCTCTTCGAGGGGGCAACCTNTTGTAATTATACTTCCTAGTCTCCTATATATACCAAGGAGACATTTTCATTTTGAATCATCTTGTACTTGAACATTTATGTGGGGTAAAAGGAGGTTGCCCCCTCGAAGAGGCTTATTATCTGAAATTGTATATTTTTCAAGGCGTTGAGTAATTATTCATAGGTTTTTCTATGCTATATTGATATTTGGTTCTTAACATATGGTATCAGAGCTCAAGGTCTTTGGGTTTCGCTGCTACATTTGAGACACCTTGGAATTTTCACTATAAAATTTTTCTACAACATTTTAGAAGGAAAGTATTGGAGGATATTTAGTAGATGGACCGAGGTACGTTGGGTTAAAATTTATGCTCCTGAGGCCTTATAATTTCAGAGATACAGCCTGTGCAAGTTAGGGTTATGGAATCATCCTGAATTGAGTCATTGCAGAATTTTCGCTATAAATATTTTTCTGTAACGTTTCAGATCCTGAACTCTAGGGGATATTTACAGAAATTAGTAAGGTATTTGTGGTAAAAATTTCAGCTTTTGGGTCATTGTACATTTTTAGATACACCCTGTGGAAGATAGGGTATCTGACTAGTCCTATTGACTAGTCTCAAGAAGGTGTTCCAGCTAAAACAATCATAACTTCTTCCTAGAGTATCCAAATTGAGTGAGACTAATTGCATTGGATAGTTGACAGTCTATAGTATTTCTGGTATGAATTTTAGAAGTTTATATCAATTATTTTGTGCGGGGTACACTATACAAGTTAGATCTCCTAGAAAGGCCAAAAATCAACAAGTTGTGGGGAAGTTACTATAAATTCCATTTGGCACATCCAATTTTGATCAGACCTGTGGCAATACAGTAGAAGAAATATTTTCTATAATAACCACCTCAAAATCAAGGTTCAAAAGTGATACTTGGCCAACATGCCACCCAAAAAGGGAACTTCTACACCAAATAAGCCTATAGAAAATCCTACATGGACTCTTGATGAAGGTGAAGAAATGTGTAGGGACATAAATGATTTACAAAAGAAGTTAGTAAAAAAATATGAACTACAAGAGATGATGGATTCAATGGAAGCTAAGTTTCAGGCAATAAATACTAAGATGGATGGTTTAAAAGGGGAAATCATGGAAGGATTGAAAAACTTCCTAATAGATAGGACACCTGAAAGTGAAAATGTATCCCATGAAAGTCATGATGAGGACACAAGGAAGGTGAATCTAGAATGAAGAAACTCCAACTTTGGGTTGAAGAACAACCACATTCCTAAGATTGATATGAGGAAGTTTGATGGCAAGGACCCAATCACATGGATATTTCAAATGTAGTAATTCTTTGATCTACATAATGTTCCACAAACACAAAAGGTACGAATTGCTTCTTTATATTCAGAACCCAATCAATTTGTATGGTATCGATGGATTTGTTCTCTCAAATCACTCTTCACTTGGACAATTTTCATGGAAGAAATGATAGCACACCATGAGGATACAAGGAGAAATACCTTCTTTAGCCAATTGATAAATATCAAGCAAAAGGGTTCAGTTACAGAGCACATTGAGAACTTGCAAAGATTGAATATAAAGGTAATAGATATTCCATATGAGCACTTGATTGATGTATTCATAGGAACTTTAAAGGACAAAATTCAACATGAGGTTCACCTTTGGGAACCCAAATCATTGGAGAATGCATTTAGAGTGGCAAGAAATGTTGAAAATAAAAATATGGCTATGGCTACTAGAAGGACCAATCCTAACATCTATAGAGAGAATAATGCTCCTTCTTCTAAAACACCTCAACCTACAAGGTTGACACCTTAACAATTGGAGGAAATAAAAGAAAAAGGTTTATGCTTTAATTGTGACAGCAAGTACAT
>JASDQU010241583.1:6927-17514 GCA_032191745.1 Picea mariana
CCTTGAACAGTGGGACACCCAAGACTCCAAAGAACGTCAAAATAGGTGCCAAATGTTCAGATGAAGAGAAGAAGAAGTTTTCCAAGTTGCTTGGTGAATTTCAAGATGTTTTTTCTTGGTCTTATGAGGATCTTCATGGTTTTGATCCTAGCCTTATACAGTATGCCATCACCCATGGTGATCAATTATAATATACTTTTAGAACCAAATGGAGAACTTTTGCATAAAAGAAAATTCTATCTGGGCTAATCAATGTATGGGTAAATTTTTAAAGGGCCATGAAAATTGCATTCGGAGGATTAATCGGAAACTATGTGGTGATATATCTTGATAATGTGACTATATTTTCCAAAGATAATAAAGATCATGTTTGCCACTTGAGAAAAATATTTGACAAGTGAAAAAGATATGACGTATCCCTCAACACTAAGAAATCTATTTTTCAATAAATGAAGGTATACTTCTAGGATTTGTTGTATCCAAAGCTGAGATAATGATAGAAATAGAAAGAATAGAGGCAATTTCTAAAATATCATATCCACACAACAAGAAATCGATGCAATCTTTTCTTGGAAAAATCAACTTTGTAAGAAGGTTTATCCGTAGCTTTGCTAAAATTTCAAACCTCTCAAAGACATGATAAATAAAAATGTTGATTATAGGTGGCGCCCCAAGGAAAAAGAGTCATTCATAAAAATCATGGAGGAAATATCAACCCATGTTGGACAGGAATTGTGGAAATAGTATTCATAACAATCCTAAGCATGGAAGATGTATGCAGTATCAGAAGAAGAAAGACAAGGTAAGAGCAGAGTGCGCAATAAAGGCACATCCAAGGGGACAGTGCGTAGAAAGAAGAATAGAGCAGAGGAATAAAGCAGAGAATAAAGCAAGAGAAGAAAGCAGATGAAAATGAAGGATAATAACTCGACATGCTCAAAGCAGATAGAGTGAAAAAGAAGGAAGAACAACACTCAGAGTGCAAAAGCAATATGCAGACAAGAAATTAGGTAAAGCAACCCAAACAACAAGTCAACAAAAGTTGTCAGGAGTTGTCATGAATTGTAGTAGGGTTTTTGGGATGAGAAAAGTAGGGTTTTAAACCCTATAAATCATGTATAAATATGTAACGGGTTGGGAGAATAGGGGCTATGTTCAAAATGAGAGTGATAGAATAGACTGAGAGGGAAAGAGTCTATGTCTGAGTGTTAAGGATATGTTGCAGAGAGATAGACACTTGCATTGTAGTGCGACTAGGCCAGATGAAGGAAAATATAGCATGATGTAATTTTTGTAAGTGCAGTGCACAAGCCTGAGATAATTATAGAAAGAATAATAAAGAATCCAGTTGCTGTGGATGTATCCCAAAGTTGGGTAAACAACGTCAACTACTGTGTTTATTGTCTTTTATGTGATTGATCATGGATACTTTCTTGATGTGTGTTAGTCTAGATTTGTCTTTTGTGGGATCATTGCACAATAGTTATGAATGTTACAATACTTGAGTTTTGTTGAATTATAAAGTATAATGGTAATATATAATTGAATTTACTAAGTAACCTAAGGAGAGAAAATAAAAGATAACGCATGTAGAACAGATAGGTAAGAATGACCACGATGATCAAACAAGACACTTAGCATGTGACTGCCTGAATCCTTGTACAATGTGTACATACTATATAGCAATGGACCATGCGATAGAATATTGTCCTCAATTACTTGCGAAAAGGAAGGCAAGAGGGAATCAAAACCAGAATCCAAATCAGAATATACAGAAAATATCAGCCAAAAAACGCAACGAAGTACTTAGAGTAGCAGTTGTTACACACGGAGGAGCTAGAACATAAGTTGATGTGATGAATGGACGAAAGCAGGTTGAGCAATGGGTAAAGAAGTCAACAAGACCTATGCCAACATTCGATCCATGGCAAGAAAAGGAGACATATCAGAGGGAAAGAAAAGAGGTACTTGGACAGGATTTGGGAGCATTTACATCATCTATGTCACATTTCAATGATCGTGCTAGGCCAGAGAAGCCACTTGGGGAGGCAAGCACTCTAAGAGGATTATTGATGAGTTGCATAGAGATAATGAAAGATGAAACAACATTAAATGCACTATATGAGATGATTGATCACTGCATGCAAAGAAGGGAGACTCCCATCACACAGATGGTAGTGAATCATGTACTACGCAAAAAGAGGACCAACAAAGAATTCAGATTAAGTGCGCCTATTGGGGAATATGATGTGGATAACGTTAGTTTAGACTTGGGATCTGATGTGAATGTATTACTGAAGTATAATTGGGAGATGATGGGAAAACCCAGGTTGATCTGGTCTCTTGTTCATTTAAGGCTCGCAAATCAACACAAGATAGTACCAATTGATCAATTGATGGGAGTTCTTGTGAACATAGATGGGGTGTGCAATGTGGTAGACTTTGATGTTATTGAAATCATGGATGATATTCAACCATATCCTACACTGATGGGATTTGAATGGGCCTTTGATAATCAGGAGATCAATAATATAAAGAGGAGGGAAATGATATTTGAAGTAGGATATTTGAAAGTTACTACACCATTGGACCAAACAGAAGGAAAGAGATACATAGAGACAACAAGAGGTAACGACATTGACAATTTGTACAACATGACTGTGCAGATGGATGATTATCTTAACCCCACTGCAAATGGTGTTCTAAGTTGTAGAATTATCATTTTGTGTGCATCAAATTCAAAGGAAGGTCTGGAGCATTGAAAGTAGAGGCTGCATTAAGCATCAACTAGATCATGTGCACACATAACTCAATCATTGCATTGGATTAGAAAAAAGGTATGTGATCCACCCAGTTATAATGGATTGACTGATATAATATTGTTTGTAAAGGAATTTGAGTTGTAGGTACCTGAACAATAGGGGTAGTTGGCACTGTATGTTGTCCTAAAAGTGACTCCAGCCAAATGGTGGGTTGCACATAAAGAAGGAATGGAAGACTGGTCGTAGTGTATAAGACTAACGCAAAAAAGGTTTGGTATTAAGGTAGAAAATATTGTGCAAAAGTATAAATGGGTAAGTGGCCCAAAAAGTCATGTGGAGCAGTGAAGAAACAAAAACAAAGGAGGAATGGATGCATAGATTTATACATACACTGGATACAATTCTGAAGAATTAGTATTTGGAATTGGAAATGCGTCGAGAGACAACCAACTAGAGCGAGCCAACTCAGAGGTTTAGGGTCACATTTACATTTGAACATGAATCTCCATTAATATATGCAGTGCTACAGGCTATTCGAACCAAGGTATTCTCATAAGAAGGGTCGATGGAAGTGGTACCAGTCTACGATGCGCACAGAGTTGTTATGTCTATCCATGAGTTATTTGAATGTTACAACGTTGCTAAGGAAGAACATGATGAAGAAGATCACAGGAATGTGCAAGTACCTGAAACAAAAGGAGAACGGGCAGTAGAAGGGCCAGAGCTTGATTCCACTGCATACACACAAACAATAAAGACACGAAAGGTAAACACTTACTGGAGTGATAAAACAATAGAGAATATAGCATACTTACTGTGTGAATATCAATACCTATTCCCAACTATATTTTCATAGATGAAGGGGATAGCTTGGGACTTAGGCGAGATGAATATTCTTTTGAAACCAGGTGCTAAGTCAGTGCAGCAGAGACCCTATAGGTTAAATACGAAGTACAAGAAGAAGTTGAAAGTAAAAATAGAAAAAATGTTGGATGCAGGGATCATTGAACCTGTGGTGGAAACAGAGTGGATAAGTCCAATGGCAGTGCAATACAAGAAGACAAGAGGAATCGGGATTTTCATAGATCCGAGGAACCTGAATGATTCATGTTTACATGACCCATTTCCAAAACCATTCACAAATACGGTATTAGAGAACGTAGGAGGGAAAGAGACTTATTCTTTCATAAATGGATTCTCGGGGTACAATCAGATAAGGATTGTGCAGGAGGACCGGTAAGGGACTACTTTCACAACAGAATGGAGAAGTTATCAGTATATAATAATGACCTTTGGACTGAAGAATTCCTCTATAGTTTTTCAAGAGTCATGGTTGTGGCATTTAAGGAATTTATTCACAAGTTCCTTGGAGTAAACTTAGATGATTGGACAATGTTCATTCTACTGAAGGATCACATAGAATTACTCAGACTAATGTTGGATAGGTTTAGATAGTGTCATATTTCGTTGAATTTGAAGAAGTGTATTTTTTGCGCACCGTTTGGAACTTTGTTGGGCCACGTGGTCTGCAAGCAGGGATTACTAGTGGATCCAACTTAGATTGCAGTGATTCTAGATTTAGAACCACCTACATCAGTCAGACATCTGAGGGAAACTCTAGGTCACACATGCAGGAATTTTATTAAAGGCTATGCGCAGATCACAACACCTATGGAAAATTTGTCGAAGAAGGAAGCAAAGTTCCAATGGAATGAGGACTGTCATAATGGTTTGGACACCTTAAATAAAAAACTAGTGACTGTGCTAATTTTCATCTTTCCAAATTGGAATGAGGAGTTCCATGTTCATGTAGATGCATCATTCATAGCATTGGGTGTAGTACTATCTCAACCAGGGGAGGGAGACATAGATCACCCAATTGTTTTTTCAAGTAGGAAGTTGTCCATAGTAGAGAAGAATTACACCACCACAGAACAAGAAGGATTGGAAATGGTATATACTTTACAGAAGTTCATACATTGTTTATTGGGGTCTCATTTAAATATGTACACATGCCATTCTCCACTAAAATACTTAGTGAAAAAGCTAGTGGTGGGGGGGAAGAATATGCATATGGTTACTGTTGTTTTAGGAATATGATTTTGAGGTTGTGGTGAAACTAGGGAATTTGAATGCAGAACCAGATCATTTATCATGCATACTCTCAGGAGAGGATGCAAGGAATTTAGATGAAAACTTACTAGATGCATAGCTATTTGCAGTTAAAATGGTGGAGGATTACTTCTTAGACATCGTGCAGATTCTAAGTACAGGAATGGCCCCATCGAACATGAGAGTTACACAAATGAAACAATTGTTCATTAAAGAAACAGACTATTAGCTCATTACATGAAATTTATATAAGTTAGGTGAATATGGAATATTGAGATGATCTGTGTTGGAACGCGGAAGGCCAATGATACTCACAGATGTGCACAAAGGGATTTCAAGAGGACATTATGCAAGTAAATTAATTGCATAAAAAAAATTGTGTGTAGGGTTGTAGTGGCCCACGCTTCATAAAGATGCTAAATAATATTGGCAGTCATGTGATGTATATCAAAGTGTGGGAAATCCATCCACGAGGGGTGAAATGCCTTCAAATCCACAGGTTACATTGCAAGCATTTTATAAACGGGCCATAGACTTTGTGGGGCCAATCAACCCATGAGCAAGAAGATCGGGGGCAAGGTACATAATCACTACAATGGAGTATTTGACAAGATGAGCAGAAGCACACCAATCCTAGACTACACCGCAGAGACTACTACATGATTTCTATTTGAGAAAGTAGTCACATGATTTGGATGTCCGCACATATTAATCAGTGATCAAGGAACACACTTCTTGAATAAAACAATTGTAGAATTGATTGGGGAGTTTCAAATCCATCATCAGAATAGTACCCCGTACCATCCTCAAGCAAATGGGACAGTGGAAGCTTTCAATAAAATCTTGGAGAAGGCTTTGACAAAGATATGCAATGTAGGGAGATATAATTGGGACTTCAGAGTTGTTGTTGTTTTATGGGCCTACGGGACTACCAATAAAAAGTTGATAGGGAAGACACATTTCAGGTTGGTCTATGGGAAAGAAGCAATAATGCCAATGGATTTTGTTATACCAAGTCTACGTGTTGCAACATTTATCGATCTTTTGGAATCTGGCGTTATAGAGGAGATATTATCATAGTTGGTACAACTTGAGGAAGATCAGTTTGTCATGTGTTTCCATCGACAAGTTTAGAAGGAAAGATAGAAGGCATAGCATGATAGACACGTTAAACAGAAAAAATTTCCAAGTGGGAGACTTAGAATTTCTCTATGGCAATAAGTTTATGCAGCATCCAGGGAAGTTTTGAATGCATTGGTTAGGACCCTATGTGTTTCAACATGTGACAGAGGCAAGTCTTGTGCAGTTGGAAACCTTCAATGGAGAATTCCTTGGAGGAATGGTAAATGGGAGTCGATTGAAATTCTATAGAGACGGTTCATCGTCTACATAGTAATCTGGATTGCACTAGAACACATGTATCATAGTAATTGTATTATAGTAGAGAGGTAAAGCACATAAAAACATATCAAAATAAGAAAAAGGAAGCAAAACAAATAAAAGTAGATAAAGAAAAAAGAAAGAGATTACATGGTACAAAGGCATAAAAAAATGCGAAGAAGGAATGATTGTCATGCTATCAGGATGGAACTCCACCAATTAAGAAAATAATACATAGAAGCAAAAGACCGTGAAGCAAATAAACACAAAAACAAGAACAGTTGTGCAATGTAGTACTGACAAGACTGTTAAAGGCATTAAATCAAGGAAATGACTTCTACAAAGTGGTAATGACAGGTCATAAAGATGCAGCATAATATTAAATGGTAAAATATGTAGAAAATCATGATAGACTAGCAATACAAGGCAAACCACCAATGACGGATATGGTAATAAAATTCTGTTTATTTAACCATTCATCAACCTCGTTGGTGGATTGTAAAAGTTAGTTAAGGTGTGAAGGGACATGAACAATTGGAAAGGAGGCACAAAAGCAGTTGAGGGTTGCCAAGCATGAATTATTGTTACTATGAGCTACATGCAAGTGGAGAGAAAACCGAGAACAAGAGCATAGCCACGAAGGAGAAACATAGTTGAAGTAGTTGTTAAGGATTACAGGTTTTTATAGATATGGCACCACTGAAAGCACCAGTGCCCGTACCAAAGAAGGCCCACACAAAAGCATCACCAGTAGAACCAGAGGTTCTAGAGGTTGAGGAGACTCTGGGACTAGCATCATCCTCAGAGCCAAGGTTCTCCCATGATTACATTCCAAAAATACAATGCCCCACTAGTGACAATGCTGAAGAATGTTAACCACACATTGGTGACACCCAACATGCCATAAGGGGTCATCATTGACGAAGATATGCTAGGGAAGGTGCCACAACTCAGATATGCAGACCATGACATTACAGACATGGAGAAGTTCCCTGAACTGGCATCCCTCCATTATCTAGAGCTGCAAGTAAACCCAACAACAAACCATAGCATACATGTGCCCTAGGTATGGGCTAGAGGATTGGAGCGAGCAGGCCTACTCAACCTGTTCAACATCCCACACTTTGGACGGAGCAACGAAGTAAATGCATGAGTTAAGTTGTTGTTATATTGCGTGCATCGAGGCTATTTTTGGTTGGATAAGCTAATTTCGATAAATACAGACTTGATCACAAGCATCACAAGACTACCGACACAGGGGGAAGATCCCACCCTGATGTTTGCCAACAAAAAGAAAAACATGGCCTTATCAAAGGCAATGAAATAAAATTTTCGCACAGTTAAAGGGGTGTGCAGCTTAGATATGCCAAGCATATGGGACAGCACTATCATACTTGCAACACAGGCGTTAGCCTGCAAGTAGCGACAGAAATGAAGGAAAGACCAAGTTCCAACAGGAGTGATAGTTGCGGCAGAGAAATGTGTGGAAGGGACTTCAATGAGCTCGACACCCTTCCTATTAAACCAATTTCTTGTTGACTGTGTCGACGCACAAGATAGAGACATGGAGTTCCATTATCCATGGATTCTAATTTTGCTTGCATTCACAACATCGAAAGAGTTGGAGGACGTGCAGTTCTTGGTCCTAAGTGGGAAGCCATGTTTAGTAGAAAAACACCAGAAATTTTGGTATACAACTAATAAATTCAACCAAACAGACAACAACGTAGATTTTTTTCTCTATGCTAAAAGAATTTGACATTGTATTAAGAACACACCACGCATAACACCACAATTGGTGGAAGCATACACACTAGTCGTGTAGTTTCAAGCAGATCAACATCATATATATGTCCAGGAATAGAAGGACCCAGGAGAGGAGTGGGTCCAGATGAAGTACAAGGTTACTAAAGAAGATATCGAGGTGATCATGTAGGATTAGGACCCTGATTGGAAGATCCATGCAAATGACACTGAGACAATGCAACCTGGTAACTAAGAGGTAGAGCAGTGCAATGATACATGGAATGATCAGGATCATAGTCAAAGAAATGGAGTAAAGGATGTACCGTAGACTACACCATCGATAGAACAAACATAGTAGACAGTTCTCGAGACAGTTCATGTTTTTTATGTTCAATATTTACCAGTTTAACATCTTCCAATGCTTCTGCTTCCACTTTAGAATGGCCTAGGTTTTGCAATGAAAATTTTCTGATATGTACAGGAAAGGTTGGCCAGGGCTTCTTTTGAGCTGCCTTTAGCTCTATTCCAATACCGCCTTTTACTATCTGGTGCGCTACCTCTCTACACACCAGTCTGTCTGGGAGGAACTTTGGAAGTGCATGGGGGGGAATTGAGCACACATAAACCCTAATGTAAGAGAAGTTTTCATCAATGAACCAGTCAACTATTGCTTTGAGGTTTTATGAGACTGTCTCAGAAATGTGAGGGGGTTCACAACCATAAAACATTTTATGCATTGGAATTACTATGAAATGACAAATTTCATAAAATGCATCCTTAGCATTTTCTTCCCATAGCACAGAGTGATACTCGTGAATGGGTTCGAGGCAGGTTATGTTCCAACTCCAATTCATTAGGGGAAATGGAGTCACAAAGTAGATTGTGTCCATGATGTACACCGACATGTAAAAGGCCACTGGCTGACATTTATATCTTGCAACTCTGTAATTTGAAACCTCTTGAGCTAGGTTATCAGACAAAATCTTACTCCAGTTAAAAGTGTATCCTTCTGATGCTTCTTCTAGAAGGGGCACCCATTCTGCAGTAAAATGGCAGGGATCCTTTTTCCCAAAGATTCTACACAGCATAATGGCTACATAGACCATGTACTCGTTCAAAGATGTTGTGGCATAAATTCCATGGGAATCGGCCCTAAATTTCGATGGACATCTCCACCATCCTTTAATATGATCAGGATATGTTTGGTCGGCCTCAGTACATTCTTTCCTTTTAAACTTAGCTATGAAGTCGGTATTATTAATGTACTTAAGATTTAGCGAGAGTTTGTACATTACTTGTATATGCTCTGGCCTGAATGAGCCGACAATGACCGCTTGATCATTGTAAATGCTTCTCGTCGGGATATCAACTTTCTCCAAGGCCTAATTGATCATATCGTTGTATGGCATGAGTTGAGGGCGTGATGCAATCTTATGAAGCTCTGATTTTGCTATATCCTGAAAGTGGTTCTCGAAATCAACAGGAGAATTTTTATTTCACAATCCAGGAATTCATAGATTTGTCTCCAGGATTTAATTGAGTCAATGGCGTGTGGTGTAGTGTCGGATATGATATCTCCTTATGGGTTACGCATATGCTTTGTATCTTCACTCTTATTCGGTGCTTTCTTTGGCGCCATAGATTTATGTTAGAAGGAAAACTTATCACAGAAAAGAAGCGTATGAGCTTGGCTGAATACGAATCACCTTTGAAAGACAGAACAAGCATAAGTTGTGAAACACAGGCCTTTAATTCTCTTTTAATTCACTTAATGATGAAGGTACTGACGTAGTTGTCAAGAACTTAATACCTTAAATGTAGTGAATAATTCTGGGATACGCATTAGTGTTACATAAGTCATCAGTTATCTGTTATCAGTGTGGCCATATTTTGACAATCCCAAATTCAAAAATCGTAAGACTTCATCCAACGGTACTGAAAATGAGAAAAAACCTAAGAAGTTTAATTACCGTTAATCGTGTTTTATAAAATAGAGTTGGTTCATTTTAAACACTGATCATGGTTCGCGAATTCACATTTCGGGGTCTCAGGAATCATGGATACAAGAGGTATGTCATCGCTAAATATCGATTCCCGAAGTTGCGAAATGACGATGAGATTAGATTAAGCCCTAGATTCTGTATTAGTAAATTAATTAATCAGGATTTAAAATTAACTTCCAATTTTTCAGGGTTTCAAGTATCATGGATACATGAGGTATGTCATCGCTAAATCCTGATTCCCGAAATTGTGAAATCACGATGAGATTAGCTTAAACCTTAACTTTCGTGTTAGTGCATTAATTAATCAGGATTAAAACTAATACTCAAATCTTTCGGGGTTTCGGGAATCGTGGATACATGAGATATGTCATCACAAAACCCTGATTCCCAAAATTGCAAAATCACGATGAGATTATATTAGGCTTAAACTTTGGTATTAGTAAATTAATTAATTGGGATTAAAAACTAATTTCAAAACTTTTCGGGAAATCGTGGGTTGAGATTTTGTGATTCAAAAAGTATCGAAAACATATGGTTTCAAGTAGACCCGAATCCCGAAAAGTTTTGAAATTAGTTTTTAATCC
>JASDQU010241583.1:17564-40260 GCA_032191745.1 Picea mariana
AATTTCAAAACTTTTCGGGAAATCGTGGGTTGAGATTTTGTGATTCAAAAAGTATCGAAAACATATGGTTTCAAGTAGACCCGAATCCCGAAAAATGTGCGTTGGGACTTTTAAAACACCTTTGTTTTTCAGCCGTTGATCTTTTTTTCTTTTGAAGAATAAAGCTTGTTGGGATTTCGGTACCGGGCTTTTGGAAATGATAACGAAGCTTATGCTTTATGAAAATTCGAAACCCAAAAAAGAAAAGTTTTGGATCTTAAAGATAAAAAATTTAAAAAACTATTTCAACATAGGCTCCAATTGGGGACCTCATCTCCTTGTGGGACGAGGAGAACGAGTATACTTAGTGCCTTTATTGGGTAAATGGAGTCAAAGTATTCTTTCTGCAGAACTTGCTTAGGAAGGGGATACAAAGGGAAAAAGAGATTTCCTCTTTACTTCTGAAAAGCTTTTAAAACTCCCAACATTGTAAATTTAGTTGTAGCCCTATTCATGATCTTCTCCTTCTGGCTACTGAATTTAGGTCTGCTTTAAGATGATCAAAACAATCCTAGGAAATCCAACAGATCTTGCGGTTTTTGGATTGCATCAAATGAAGTAAATTTCATGTTTTTAACCGGGGATCCCTGTCTGAACTTGGGATGCAGATCCAGTTTCAAAAAGGCTGGTAACCAGGGTAGAGTGAAATTTTTGTATGACAACCTCATAGATACCTCATATTTTGCTTCACTGCCAGCGAGCTTATTCAGTACCCCGGTGAAGTTATCTGTCCCTTTTTACTGAATTTCCTTTCACCACTTCGAGACATAATTATGCATTTAAATGCTGAGATGAGGGCAATCATTTATGAATTTCCTTTCACCATCTGTCTTAGACTAGATGGGGGCAATCAAATATGAATTTCCCTTCATCGTCTTCTTATACTAGATGGGGGCAATCAAATATGAATTTCCTTTCACCATCTGTCTTATATTTTACTTTTTGAACACGAAGTGGGGGCAATCAGTTGTACCATGTATACCAGGGATGATATCTATGTAAAATTTACACGAGGTCTGTCAAATTGCTTTGATTACCCTGGACCAACCTTCTCTTAACCTTCAAAGCACCTTAGCCTGTAGGGAAAATGGGAAATATTACTTCCAGGGGCCTTCCTTTGAGAAACCCTCAATCCTTAGAAAAATGTTAAGAAACCTAGGAGAGTCAGGATCAACCTATGCATAACTCTGTTTAGTCAGAGAGTGAATAGTTATGAGAACTGGCTTATCTTTTAAAATATGTTTTCCAACTTCAAAGTTGAGACATAATCTCTTCTCCCTCTATGGGAAACCCGAAAAGATGCTTGGTTTTTTAAGAAGGCAAAACCGAGGGTAGAAAGGGGTGATAGAGGAAAAACTTGGAAATAAAAAAAAAGGGGGTCATGGATTAAACCCAACTTTTGGAACCCTTTCTTGGAGATGTTTTACTCTCTCTGCTTATTTAAATTACCTCTTATCTTTATATAGGTGAAACTCTTAGGGCCCACAGTAAAAACTCGTTTCTTTAGTGACATATCACACTTATCAGACCATCACCACACTTTAGAGACCTTCAATTGAAAAATAGACTACTCTGAAATTTGTACTTTTGCCTTACCATTTTTGTTCTCTTTTGAAATAACATAAAATCCTTTCTATCACCTGTTTTCGGCGAATTTATCTTTCAATATATGGCAGTCTGTTTGCTCCTTTAGCTTATTTGGGTTGCAAGCCAGGATCCTGTAAGGGAACAATACGACGAGTATCAGGGTTTTAAAAGAATTGAATGGATTGAAAATTTCGTATTCTTACTTCTAAAAAAGAAAACATTGACCTATTTTATTTTTAACGAAAGTAGACTTACCAAAGAAAATTATGAAAAAATAAAAAAGAAAACACAAATCGGTATATACAGTGGGAAAATTAGAAACCAATTACTTCATATAGTGTTTTAAATAACGCTCGTTGACAGGGGCGTTGAGGATTTTACCATCCAAATTCTCTAACATAAACAATTTTTTTCCTTCAGGAGTAGTAACCTTGAACGGTCCGTACCAGATGTGATCGAATTTACCATGTTTTACCGACTCTTCCTTCCTAGCATCCCATTTTAAAACCAAATCTCCGGGGAGAAAATCTATGTCTTTGTCTCTACAATCAAAAAGCGCTTTCATGTCGTCTTGGTATTTCTACAACCTTTCATCCACTTCGACCCTGTGTTGTTGGACTTCAATCAGCTAGTTTATTCTTCTTCTGACATGATTTGGTTCTTCTTTCTCATCTTTCCAAAGTTTCATTACATGGAGCGCTAGATTTATGGGTAATACCACGTCGGTGTCGTACACCATTTGGAAAGGAGAAGTGTCGATAGATTTTTTCGTGCCTATCCGATTTTCCCATAAAGCGTATTTCAAATGCACATGCCAAGATTTTTTATTCTCGTCCAACACTTTCTTAATTACATTGATCAGACTCTTGTTTGAAGATTCGACTAGTCCATTTCCTTGGGGGTAATATGTCGTGGAATGACCAAGCACAATATTGTAATTTTGGCAAAAACTGACCATAGCCATAGATTTAAAGGCCTGGGCGTTATCTGTGACTATCTTTTGGGGGAAGCTGAATCTAGACAAAATGTTCTCTTCTAAGAAATCTATTACCATCGAATGCGTAGCCCTTCTAGTTGGAATAGCCTCCACCCATTTGGTGAAGTAATCTATAGCAATCAGGATCCATTTATGTTGAGCGCTAGAATGAGGATTAATTTCGCCTATGAAATCTAATCCCCATTGTTGAAAGGGGGCTTTCGTTTTAACTGGAACCAACGACATCGCTGGGATTTTATGCTTGGCTGCGAACAATTGGCAAGGGTTACAGTCTCAGACTTTGGCATTGACTTCTGAGAAAAGTTTTGGCCAATAATACCTTACCCTCGGGATCTTATAAGCCGTCACCCTCTAAGCGTGATGTCCCCCGCACACTCCTTCGTGAAATTCACTTATGACCCTCTCAGTTTTTGATTCGACTAAACAAACCAACAGGAAGCCAAGTGGGTCTTTCCAATACAATTTACTTTCGTAGATACAGTACTTGACCGCATGCAGTTTCAGCGTTCTGGCTTTGGATGGGAGTAAGTCACTCGGGCACTTCAAGGTCAACAAGTAGGACACTATGTCTTTGTACCAATCTGACGAAGCAAACTTCTCTTCGATTCTGATTACGCTTGTTTGCTCATCAAGCTTGTTCATGTCCACACCCTCTTTGCATCCGTTTAGGATATTTATATCGAGAGCTCTAAAATTTGATTCGGCTAATAGTTTGGCCAAACCTTGTCCCTTTACTAGTCTCATTGGCTTTATCTCCAGGTAAAATTATTGAATTTTAGCAAGCCACCGTCCTCTTTTGCCATCACTGTTGGACTGAACCAAAATGTCTTTTACGGAGCTAGTGGGTACGTACACAATTACCTTGGAATGAAACATGTAGGTTCTGAAATCCTTTAATGCCTTCACCATAGCATATGCTTGTTTTTCCATTATATCATATCTGAGTTCAGTGTCTCTAAGACTTTTGCTAAAAAAAGGCTATCGGTTGCTCGAAACCTTCTTCATTTTTCTGGATAAGTATCGCAGCGAGTGTGTGTTCGGAAGCGAATGAGAAAATAAGAAAATCCTTTAGATAATCAGGGCTTGCTAGTACGGGTGCCTTGCTTATAACCTTCTTGATGTGTGCAAATGATGCTTTGACTTCTGCTGTCCATTTCACTTTGTTGTTTTTCTTCAGCATATCTGTGATCAATCTCACGATTTCAACGAAGTTTGGGATAAATCTCCTCAAAAAAATTATTTTTCCTAAGAATGACTGAATCTCTTTTACAATCCTAGGAATATTTATTGTGTCTATAGCTTCAACTCTTTTAGGATCAACTTTAACTCCATCTCGAGACACAATATGACCCAAGAGTTTACCTTCTTTCATAGCAAAGTGAGATTTTTTGGGATTTAAAGACAAACCAAACTTGCGGCATTTCTCAAACGTCTGCCTGAGATGTATCAGATGATCTTCGTCAGATTTAGAAAAAATGGTTAGATCATCAAGATAGATAACCACAAATTTGTCCCTTTCTCCAATGAAAGTGATATCCATGGCACGTTGGAAAGTAGCGCCTGCATTCATTAAACCAAAAGGAATATTTTCATACATAAACGTACCCCAAGGGGTGGTGAAGGTTGTTTTTTCTTTATCGTGTTCATGGATGACAATTTGATTGTACCCGGAAAACCCGTCGATCATCAACATCCTATTTGCCCCAACTACTTTTTCTAAAATGTGATCCATTTTGGGTAGGGTGTAGTTGTCTTTCAGGGAGGATTTATTTATATTTCTAAGATCCACACATAGTCTAATTTCCCCTCTTTTCTTTCTAATCGGGACCAGGTTTTCTACCCAATCAGAGTATCTCAGTGGTACGATTATTTTTGCATCCAGGAGCCTTTTGACTTCCTTTTCGATCACAGGCAATAAAATAGGATTGATTTGTCTAAGTTTTTGTCTAAAGGGTTTGACACCAGGCTTCAGGGGTATCTTATGTTCAATCACAGTGGTGTCATAGGTTCTTAGCTCTTCATATGACCAACTGAAAACATCCTTGTATTTTCTAAGCAACTCTGCGTATTTACTTTTGGTTTCTGGGGACAGATATTTGGATAGTTTCACCAATCGCGGGTTTTCTTTAGTACCTATGTCACAGTCCTCAACCTCTTCAGGTTGAGGCTGTAGAGTGGATTTTAAAGGAATATCATCTTGATTAAACAACCTTTCCAAGGGAATCAATCCTTTGGGAATCTTGTTATTTTTTAGAAAAAGCATTTGGTGATTCGCGATCTTATCGTGAAAGTCTTAAGGGTCTTCCCCTTCCTGCATGATCCAAATAGGATCATTTTGGTTTTCTTGATCAGTATGTGTTTCGTGGAACTCATCTGTTGATTCTAAAAATTTGTGAAGTTGTTCATCATCCTCAAAAACTTGCCAATGTTGTACATTATTTGGTATAGACGGTCGGTGTCTCATTTTTATGTGGTACTTTAGTTTAAAAGCTATGGGAGGTGTGAATGTTGAGGATGCTTTGGCTAACGCATCAGCCTGTTGGTTTTCAGTCCTTGGAATGAAATGAACCTTCACAGAGGAGAAGAAATTCTCGATCAGATCCCAGAAGCAATTCCTGTAGGACCTCAACCTAGGATGTTTGGCCTGATACTGTCGGTTCACCTGTTTTATGATTAGCTTAGCGTCACCAAAAACTTCGAGGTTTCTTATTTTCATTCTCCTAGCGGCTTCTAATCCTAACACTAAGGATTCATGCTCGCATACATTATTTGTGTAGTCCACATTCCATTGTAGCCTATAGGAAAAGGGGATTACAAATTGATCATCAAGAGACACAAGGAGTGCCCCTGCTCCAGCTCCAAGGTAGGATGAAGCACCGTCAAAAAACATCTTCCATACACCAGTGCTATATACATCTTTTTTTTCTATTTTCTTTTCTGTACAACTTTCATCTGTATCTACATCAATGTCGTCTTCAATGGATAAGATACAATTACCTAAATCTTGATCAGCTATATATATAGGGTGGCTATTTGGGTTTTGTGGATCACTTACCATGAAAGCCAATCTAGTTTCTCTGTATAAGCGTGTGTACTGTCCTCCAAAAACTGGAATCGTAGCATACGTCATGTCAAGTTGGAGAGATCCTCCAAGATTGGCACCCCATGACCTAGATAACAACATACCATACTTCGAAGGGATATTGACGACCACTATGTCCATAAGAATGCTTTTTCCGGGTATTTGTGCCAGGTTTACCACCAAGTCTTTAATCATACCTATGCATTTGACTTTTCTTGAATCAAATGAGTATAAATCTCCATAAGGCCTAGTGATTTCGAGGTCCAATTTATCCATAATGGATTTAGGCATTACATTGTGGGATTCCCCAGAATCTAGCATATAGTTATGCAATAGGTGGTCAAACAAGGTTAAAGTGATATAGAAGGGGAAAACAATGTCTCTGGCACCTTTG
This sequence comes from Picea mariana, assembly GCA_032191745.1. Taxonomy (NCBI): domain Eukaryota; kingdom Viridiplantae; phylum Streptophyta; class Pinopsida; order Pinales; family Pinaceae; genus Picea; species Picea mariana. Next base: position 23,664 of record JASDQU010241583.1, read on the forward strand.
AAATGTCGACCAAAAACAATGTTCGGCTTATCATCTTCTAAGTTGATCACATCGGCTTGGCTTTCGTCTTCTAAAAAACTAATCATCTTGGCAATTTGTTTTCTGTATATGGGATTTTTAATCAGTTCAACAAGTGGGCTAGGGATTTTGATTTTATTTATTTTATTTTCCAGATTAAAGTTTCCCAAGGCCTTGTCGCTCTCTATGTTTGGGGCCTCCATTCCTTTCTTTTCATCTTTTCTTTGTGGTGCGGATTTGGTTTCACTCACAGGGACATGTGTTTTCATGACAAGTGTTTCTACTAACTTTTACTTGACATGTTGCATGTCAGCGGTGAGGGTTTCTATAGTTTGTTTCTCAGCAACCTTAGGATCCGCTTCATCAGTTTTTCCCCTAGGCAAGATCTTTTTTGTTGGGGCAGTTGGAAGACTCTTGTTCCTAGGTCTTAAATTGTACTTATCGTGTAGTTTGGCTATAATATCATCTATGATAACCTGATAGGTCAAATATTGAGAAGTACCGTTGCTAACATCATCTTCCGATCTAATTTATTTAGTTAAGGATTTTTTGTAATCTTGTCTTGATAAATAGGGTGATTTATTATCGTCGCCAAGATTATTTATATCCTCATCTAACTCTTCAAAATCTTCTAGGTCTTCCTCTCCAATGAAGTTTTCACTTTTGAAGGGGGTTGGGATTTTTTGATCCTCATTCTTAATTGTTTTCTGTGGGGCCTGAGGATCAGGATTCCTTCTAAAATCCTTCATAGGAAAATTATCCCTTTTTGATTTATCTAGTTCCATTTTTGAAATCTTATTCGATAGTTCTCTAATTACCTTAGCCATCTCGTCTATTTTATCTCTCGAGGATTTCCCCGATCTTGAGGATCCGCCTTGTTCTTTGAATTTCCTAATTTCTTTGTTCCCGGTTTCTATTTTTGCTTTTAATTTCCCTGATGCCATCATGTTGGATTCGATTTCTAAGGCATCATCTTGCATTCTCATGAGATTTGGTGATCTCCTTTCTCTCAATAATAGAGAAAAATCGGGATCAAAAGCTCCAACGAAAGTCACATTTTTTGCGGGTTGAGAAGGTTTGACCTTGACCAGGATTTTATTATACAACTTGTTAAACCTTTGCGTGAACTAGAGAACTGATTCTAAGTTTTTCTTTCTAAGGGCTCCAAATTCAGTTAGGTAATAGAGGTGGTCTCTCCTTTCCCCCCATTGTCTGATAAAAGTGTTTTTGAGTTCTTTGTAAGATCTTAGAGATCCTGTTGCTAAGGCACAAAACCAGGTCCTCACCTGTCCTTCGAAAGTCTGAACGAGGAGTCTAGAATAGACATCTTCATGTTCGATTCCAAGGATGTTGGCGAATTGGTCAAAGAAATTTATGTGTTCTTGAGTGGTTAAATCTCCTTCCCCTGTAAATTTGGGAAGGATTTTCATATAATTTTCAGGAAGATCGTGTAGGGGAACTGGTAGGACAAGGGGGGCATATATGGCAGCTACCGTAGCAAAAATTCCAGGAGGTTGTGCTTGGCCACCTGCTGGTCCTCCTGGGGCACCGCCCCCAGCTCCTGCACCTCCATGTGCAGCCATTGATGGATTTGAGGCTGAAACTCGGAGAGTGTGAGGAGAAGGTTCACAGAAGTTTGGGGTATATATTTCAGGAAAAGAGAACGTATCGTTTGAAGAAGGAAGTGAGACAGATCTCTCAAGTGTTTCCTTAACTTTGAACTGTGTAAAATCAGGCTGACAATTAGTATGTATAGGTGAAATGATTTGTCTAAGGTATCTTCATAATTTTAAAATATTTTATGGATCAGAGACTGGTGAGGTCAGCTTGTTGTCCGAATTCTTTCTTGTGTTCTTACAGCTAAAATCTAGCTTGCTTATTGTGGAGTTACCAAGTGAAAAATGAAGGTAGCCTTAGAAGGCTTTTCTATCTTTGTTCACTATCAAAGAAAGAAAGTGTCAATGTCATTCTTCCCAAGGAAAAGTTTTGTTTCTTCATTCCCCAGCAACGGCACCAAAAATATGTTGCTCCTGAGTTTATACTTTAAGTCTCTAAAGTATATCATCAAGGCATCCGAAAAGATAAAGAAAATTAAGGCGGTAAGAATCAAATGTGAAAGGTAAATCAGAGTTGGTTTCTCAACTGTCTCTGTCTAGCTTCCCATTGCTCTTGGATGCTGATGTCTCTCTCGATAACTGCCCACGAGCGTTCTAATTCAACCCAGGTAGTTTTTGTTTGCAGGATAGTATTAAATAAGTTCAAAGAAATGCTAGTTTGATCTTGAAGGCTAGGTTCTATGTTAGGCTATCTATTATTCGGGACAATCATGAGGGGTAAAATTTTATTGAGTTATAAAATGTTTAAAATTTTGTTGCTTCAGTTTCAAGGGATGAAATAGAAAAGGAGTTTTGGAACTCAAAATAATAACATAATAACAGTAGAGGTTGTTTCCTGTACTTGAAACAATTTGAGAATAGTAAAATAAAAAAGTAGCGTGTCGGAAAATATGAGGCTTTAATCACGAAAGAATCTCATATCATAATAGAAGAAAGAGAGAAAAATGAGATTTCTAATGAAATATAAAATATAACCATCCAAATGACCTACAGGTCTTGAAACTGCTGATAACAATCACAGAGGAAAAACTGTAAATGATTAGATAATTAAATAAATTCAAACCACAATAGAAGTTTGAGTTAAACTATAGCTAATCATTCATTAGAAAGACATGAAAAGAAAGATGTTGAAAGATATTTAAAACAGAGCAAAGGAACACATAGCTTCAAGTTGACAGAATTCAGAATCTCTTCTGCATTATTTATATCACTGTAAATCAGAAAACTTCTAATACAATCGGATCCCAAAAAACAAAAAGCCCTTTCTCAGTCTTGTGAAATTATATTTATACATGATCACCCAACCTTTTTTCTATTGGTGATTTACTAACTTCCGAAGACTAACGGTTACATGAATGTGGAATACTGAACTGTTTATATTTCTATCTTTACCTTCTTTGATTAATTTCGATGATGAAATTTTCAAGTTAATACTTTACTTCTTTGTTGATGAAGCTGCTTCTTCTTTTTTGAGACAATCAATGCATTTTCCCAAGAGGTGCACCAACACTCTAGGAGCCTCTGGAATATATTTTACCTCAAATAGGAAGAATTTTCTCTGTAGTCCTGGTAGACAGTCTTCAACTATCTTTCTTGTAAACTCAATAGCTTGTAACTTTAAATTTGGCCTCACCATCCACTTATTAATCTGTGTAACATCAATTACCTTTATCTGTGAGATCTCTACCTAAATTTCTTCCAGATCCTCCTTGAATCTTAACTGATGTTTACCAATGTTAATTTATCCTAATAGACCAGGACAATTGTCTCTTCCAATGTTCAACAAAGCCTTATCTAGAAGATCAAAAATGCTTGACAATCATCATTAACCTCTTTGGTTATTCTTTTGTTTTCAGCGAGGCTTGCCTCCCAAACCTTGAGTATTATATCCCCTTTGATCTACTCTGAAACAAATAACTTATGAGTCTTTCTGATCTCCTCTTTTGCTGAAAGAGTCATTGCCTTTTGAAAAGTGGTTCTGGCTACTTTTGTCTCTCTTTATTTTAGGAGAATATTCTCCAAGGATTTGCTTGTCTCTTGAAAGTAAGTCTGAATAATTTCTAGCTTAGAGATCAATCCTTGTTGCTCTTTTTCTATTTTTGCATGTATTTCCAATGCCTAGGCTTGGAAAGTTTCCATCTCTATCACTTGATTTTGAATGGAATTAATATTATTTTGTAATTGTCCATTCATTTCTTCTTGTTGTAGGACCTGTTCTTGACTGATCTGTATCTTCAGGTTTGCTTCATCTAAGCTTGCTTTCAGTTTTTGAATCTCTTGAATTTCATTGAATCTGGCTCGTTCTAGACCTTTATCTATCTCCCTACTGATACTTCTTTCAGTCTCCTTTAATTGACTTTGTAGCTGAGCTATTGTCTGATATTTCCACTACAACATAGTTTTCAAATTACCCACAGAGTATAAATTTGTCGATGCTAAGGCTCCCATTGTGCCTACTATCTCTGTAGTGAATTCCCCTTCTTGAAGTTTTTGTCCATCTATGATGATCTTGTGATTTTTTATCATCCTGTCTCCTCTTCGATGAATTTCCTGTTTCAGGATAGCCTTCCTCTTTTTACTGAAAAAGTAATCAGAGGAAGGGATCTCATCCCTAGAAATAGGTTTGAGATCACTAACGTAAAGGAATTCCATTTGGGGGTTACCATAAGTAGACTGCAAAGGGGTCAAAGAAGTAATAGGACTTCCAATCTTCATTGATGTTGTTCCTCCTACTTTTTTTGGAAAATCCCCAGGGATTTCTGGGGATATTTCCAACTCCTTATCTTTCCTAGACTTTGATTCCTCTGCTTCTTGTGAAGGCATTTAGATCTCCTTCATTTTTTCCTTTGCAGCTATTGTATACTGCAACTCTATTTCAAAACCTAGGGGAGGCCCTTCCTGCTCTGGAGGGGAAGTCGTGGATTCACCCTGCAAAATCTTTGGCAAACAACTTCGCCTGTGACCTTGGAAGGACATGAAACCAGTCTATAAGTTGGGTGATAAGGCATGTACCCTGTTCAAAACCTCCTCATAGGTTTTAACCTCTTTAAATATATCATCATAAACAGACTTTTCGTGTTCATAAGCCTTCATATTGCATTGCATCAAATTTCTGCTCACCAATTGATAAGGGTCATGTTTTTTATGTTCAATATTTACCAGTTTAACATCTTCCGGTGCTTTTGCTTCCACTTTAGAATGGCCTAGGTTCTGCAATGAAAATTTCCCGATATGTATAGGGAAGGTTGGCCAGGACATCTTTTGAGCTTCCTTTAGCTCTATTCCAATACCGCCTTTTACTATCTGGTGTGCTACCTCTCTACACACCAGTCTGTCCGGGAGGAACTTTGGAAGCGCATGGGGGGAATTGAGCACCCATAAACCCTAATGTAAGAGAAGTTTTCATCGATGAACCAGTCGTCTATTGCTTTGAGGTTTTCTGAGACTGTCTAAGAAATGTGAGGGGGTTCATAGCCATAAAACATTTTATGCATTGGAATTACTATGAAATGACAAATTTCGTAAAATGCATCCTTAGCATTTTCTTCCCATAGCACAGAGTGATACTCGTGAATGGGTTCAGGGCAAGTTATGTTCCAACTCCAATTCATCAGGGGAAATGGAGTCACAAAGAAGATTGCATCTATGATGTATGCCAACATGTAAAAGGCCATTGGCTGACCTTTAGATCTTGCAACTCTGTAATTTGAAACCTCTTGAGCTAGGTTATCAGACAAAATCTTGCTCCAATTAAAAGTGTATCCTTCTGATGCTTCTTCTAGAAGGGGCACCCATTCTGTAGGAAAATGGTAGGGATCCTTTTTCCCGAAGAGTCTACACAGAATAATGGCTACATAGACCATGTACTCATTCAAAGATGTTGTGGCATAAATTCCATGGGAATCGGCCCTAAATTTCGATGGACATCTCCACCATCCCTTAATATGATCAATATATGTTTGGTCGGCCTCAGTACATTCTTTCCTTTGAAACTCAGCTATGAATTCGGCATTATAAATGTACTTAGGATTTGGCGAGAGTTTTTACATTACTTGTATATGCTCTGGCCTGAATGAGCCGACAACGACCACTTGATCATTGTAAATGCTTCTCGTCGGGATATCAACTTTCTCCAAGGCCCAATTGATCATATCGTTGTATGGCATGATCCGAGGGTGTGTTGCGATCTTAGGAAGATCTGATTCTACTATATCCCGAAAGTGGTTCTCAGAATCAACAGGAGAATTTTTTATTCCGCAATCCAAGAATTCATAGATTTGTCTCCAGGATTTAATTGAGTCAATGGCGTGTGGCATAGTGTCGGATATGATATCTCCTTCTGGGCTACGCATCTGTTTTGTATCTTCACTCTTCTTTTGTGCTTTCTTTGGCACCATAGCTTTATATTAGAAGGAAAACCTGTCACAGAAAAGAAGCGTATGAGCTTGGCTGAATGTGAATCACCTTTGAAATACAGAACAAGCATAAGTTGCTAAACACAAGCCTTTAATTCTCTTTTAATTCACTTAATGATGAAGGTACTGACGCAGCTGTCAAGAAATTAATACCTTAAATGCAATGAATAATTCTGGGATATGCATTAGTGTTACATAAGTCATCAGTTATCCGTTATCAGTGTGGTCGTATTCCAATAATCCCAGATTCAAAAATCGTAAGATTTCATCCAATGGTACCGAAAATGAGAAAAAACCTAAGAAGTTTAATTACCGTTAATCATGTTTTATAAAATAGAGTTAGTTCATTTTAAACGCTGATCATGGTTCGCGACTTCCCGTTTTGGGGTTTTGGGAATCATGGATACATGAGGCATGTCATCGCTAAATCTCAATTCCTGAAGTTGTGAAATCACGATGAGATTAGATTAAGCCCTAACTTTTGTATTAGTAAATTAATTAATCAGGACTTAAAATTAACTTCTAGTTTTTTGGGGTTTCAGGGATCATGGATACACAAGGTATGTTATCGCTAAATCCTGATTCTCGAAATTGCGAAATCACAATGAGATTAGCTTAAACCTTAACTTTTGTGTTAGTGCATTAATTAATCAGGATTAAAACTAATCCTCAAATATTTCGGGGTTTCGAGAATCGTGGATACATGAGGTATGTCATCACAAAACCCTAATTCCTGAAATTGCGGAATCACGATGAGATTAGATTAGGCTTAAACTTTGTTATTAGTAAATTAATTAATCGGGATTAAAAACTAACTTCAAATCTTTTCGGGAAATTGGGGGTCAGGATTTCATGATTCAAAAAGTATGGAAAACATATGGTTTTAAGTAGACCCGAATCCCGAAAAAGGCACGTCGGGACTTTTAAAACACCTTTGTTTTTCATCCATTGATCTTTTTTTCTTTTGAAGAATAAAGCTTGTTAGGATTTCGGTACCGGGCTTTTGGAAATGACAATAAAGCTTATGCTTTATGAAAAGTCGAAACCTGAAAAAGGAAAGTTTTGGATCTTAGAGATAAAAAATTTAAAAAACTGTTTCAACACCTGCAATGGACATATGTTAGTAACAACAAATGAAAGGAAATTAAAGTAAGAAACTATCCTATGCTAACATGCTATATTATATGCATTGAAAAGATTGTGCAAATTCTAGCTAACATGTGATATCCATGCGATCTATCGAGGTTGTATAGAACATAGTTAACATGCATTTGTGTATAGTGGAGATGGTAATATGTGATATGGGTGGCGCTCTTGGAAATTAAAGGTTATTGGTCTCGATGCATGGTTCAAGGTTGATGATTTGTTTGATTAAGTAGCGGGCGTGCACAAAGAATTGAATGAACTTGAAGTGTGGAGGTGATGCACATTTAGTGCACATCACCTTTACTCATGTCATTGGACGCCACCCTAGTCAGGTTATTTTTCAAGAATTGTTGTTGTAGTTATGCTCTGATTTCTTAGCAGGGAGAAACCGCTCGGCCAAATCGTGTTTTAAGGCATTCGATTATAGATATGTCTTTTTTTTCCCCTTCATGAGTCTTCTCTGGTTATCAAATGGATGTTGTCTCAGGTGTATTGGTTTATGCCTTCCTTAAGTATTGCAACTGTATAAAATCGTGATTGTGAAATGAAACGTTGATGAGTTTCTCTACATTGATGATTGAAGTCATAGTGTTACTGGTTATCCTAGGCATTAGCAATCACAAGAGTCTCTGTTATCCTTGTTGGTTTAGTTGGATGGTCTTTGTTGGTCTCGATTGGCCATATTCACACTTTTGTATTGTTGTATCCAGTATGTGGGCTTTTGTGGGGTTTAATGATTGAAGTGTTTGCGTCACCATGCATTATACATTTGTGGCATTGGTTTTTCTTCCCCGCAAAGGGTCATAGAATGAGTTTTTATGCTCTTACTCGGCCCTGTCTCCACCTCAGTGTTGTGGTTGTTTGATCGGAGAACATGGGGGTTAGACCCTGCGTCCATTAAATAACATTGTCTAGCTGAGTTGAAGTCTCTCTCCTCTGTTAAGCCCCTATCTTGGGATTTGTTACCTGCCCACAAATGAGTCGTGGTTCCCTCTCTATGTATGCATTGTTGGCCTCGAAGTTTTCACCATTACAAGGAGTCGGATCTGTTCTCCTTATGTTGGCTATAGAAAAAACCCTTAGCCCTCTAGTCTGGGGTTTTATAGAGAAAACTGTCAGGCCTGTCAAGTTTACTATGAGTTATTGTGCATTGAATGTATTGTCGATTAATTTGAATATAGACTCGCCCAGATGGTATTATGACAGTCGTGTTGGTTTGGCATTTATTTACTGCATCTATTATAACAATGGTAAACCCTGCATTGTTATTTTCACAACTCAAACTACATAGTCACTCTCCTTATGTTTAATAACTCAGTATTGTTTAATGGAGAGGGTCGTTGCCCTGATTCGAATTGATGCGTAGGTATACGTGGTTTCCATAGTTGTTAGTTTGATTGATGTTTACGATAGTGGTGAATTGGTTGGTTGATACACACTGGTATATTCTCACTAATGATTATTTGGATGTTTAGTTGGCATTGGTTACAATTGTTGGATGTTTTTCACACATACCGCATTGTGTATGTGGTGTTTCTACACAATGAAATAATGGTCATTGTAACTGTTAGGTTCTTTTGGGGCCAAATGGTTGTTGCAACCAAGATGACTGTATTAACTACATCCACTGCAAGCTATGATTGTCTGATTGTATAAGTCGAGTTGTACACAGCATAGTTGATTACAATGACTAAATCGAATCAATATTGTATTGGATTGATGGCTCGACGCGATGGGTTGAGTTATTATTGTGCCCATGTGTTTGGTTTTGTAAAATCGAGATGTTGCACCGTGGTGTTTTGGTGGCTGCACACTGTGTATAATATGGATAGCTTGGGTTTCACACTCAGGGGTACCCATAGAGTTTTAGGCATGTTTTTGTTGCGATATGATCATTTGTTGAGACATGAAAGTTGTTGATACCTTGTCGTGTTGGATGTATGGCCCAGCTTTTTAGAGTCACATGAAATTGGGCTTATACAGTAACAGAATTACACTTGCATGATTGAGTTAATCGATACATAGCTTGTGTGGAATGGTGGTTATTGTCTGTTTGTTTAAATCGGGTTTTGCAATTTAATCTGGATTATTGGGTTGACTACCTATATATATGTTTTACGAATATCATTGCATTTAAATGACATTCCCAATTGCAGTGATAATGTGACTTCACTAAACATGACTTTGAGTATGTTTGTTGATTGAAGTAATGTATGGGCAGTGGTTGATAGTAAACAGAGTGGGAATGGTTATTGTTCGAAAATTGTTATAAGATGCAAAGTATATAAATGAAAAGAACATAACCCCTTTACAGATTGAGTGGAATACATACTTTCTTGTGATGGCACTGTGTTGGATATTTGATTATGAACAATGAATTAGTTAAATGCACAGTAATTGTTATTTGGTCACAATGGTTGATGGTTGGTCCATCTCTTTCCGCAGAATATTTTATAGATCACTTAATTGATTTCATGAACAGTAATCATTTTTCTTTCCTTCTATTATTTCATTTTCTGCTAATTACAAATCCCATCACCTTCCCATATTCATTTTTCCACTCCCTTTTCTGAGATTGACTATAGTCAAGAGAATTTTGGTGTTAAGGCAGTTGAAGGTGGTAGTGTCTTGTGTGAATTACAATGATGTTTTATTGGTTTGCTTTACAGTTTATTGTTGTTGTCATTGAGCAGTAACCATGTTCTTTTCCCCATGATTATATCATATTTTCACTCAATACAAACCCCTCACATATCCCAGAACCCTTTTTTCACCTCTTGCTCATTGATTAACAGTAGAGCAATTTCTGTGGATTGGATTGCATGAGTTTGATGCATTGCTGAGCCAAAATCCATTTCATATCTTAAAAGAGATGTCATGTTTGGTTAATTAAAAGATCATTTGCTAATCAATAATGCATGCAGGGATGAGCTATTCAAATAAAAGGCTAAAAACATAGGCCTATTATGCCTCTGTCAAAGAGAAGGACTAAATGATGATAGCATCAACAAAAGAAAGATGGCCTCACAACTGGAAAATGTGGCTTTTGAGTTTTATTTTGTCTATTATTGGTGACAATTGACTTCAAGAATGTTTGGAAAGTATGTTTTATTGTGGATATATGAGTAATGTTTTTTTTATTATAAATAATTCAAAATATCATAAGCTAAATTAATGAATGTGAATATATGGATGGGAGTCACAAGGAGGTGTGATTTTCTTAACTAATAGTTATGTTATGACTATCATAAGCTAATGGGAGTCACAAGGGGTCCCACCTACTAGTTATTATTTATTTATGACCCTTATTATAATTATTACTCTTCCCCCTAACTAAAGTTAGTTGAGTCTTTTAATTAACTCAACTAATGAGTTGGTTCAACTACTTCAACCAATTCTAATTTGTTAAAAGCAACATGAAAGGGAGGAACAAGAGGAGGATAGAAGCATAAGCATACTAAGGCTTTCTCTTTGAGTTTATGTTGAGATAATTTAGTTTTCATTCATTCATTATTCATCACAAGCCTAATTCTCTTTTATGATAGCAAGGTCTTATTGTAGATAGCAATATTCAGGGCCAAATCACATCATTCAAACACTTGTTTTTCAGAGGTGTTGATCTATCTTTGATAGTCTGTGTAGACTTGTCTATTTGTGAATTAATTTTCATGACTGACAAAGGATATTGTGCAGAGTCGAGTGGGAGGAAATCTGTGGCAAGATGATCTAGCTTTTATAGTTCAGTTTTGGTTTTCTGTCAGAGGTCCTTTTGTATGTTCCATCGGGGATGTCTAAGTTTGACTTTGGTCCAAAATTTCTGTATGATATTTTGTAAAGAAAATGACTCTTTGGTGAATTTTAATGAAATAAAGGATTGATTAATGTCTCATCTATATTTATTATCATCTTGGTGACTTTTCTTCTATCTTTACATTTATTTCAGCAACTGATATGTTCAAAAAATTACATAAAAAGTGAATTTCCAGCGAGATTTTTGTGGATAAAAGACTAGCCTAAGCACTTGTAATTAATACTTGTGAGTTAGGATGTTATTTTTTGTTGGCTATAAACATTGGGTGATATTCTCGTCTATTTTTCTTTAGCCAAGCAAAATCTGAAAATGCTTGAGTAAGATCATTTCATATATTTTCCTCAACATTTATTTGGCGACCATACTGGGGAGATCTTTGATATCTTTCCAGTTGATTTTTATGCTTTATTCTCATCAATACATCTTTCTTTTTCTGATATGGATTCTTTGACTGTTTTTCTATTAATGATTGTTCATGTTGCGAGGCAGCCCAATCTTGAGCCCGGTCTCCAAGACCAGACCAACATTGCTTTGAACTTGTTTCATACTATTTTAGACACTGCTAGGACCCGTGTTGAGCTTAACCATTCTTGGGTAGCAATTGAACGAGATATTAGTGTTCAAGAACAATTGGAAGCTAGACATAGGCAACCTAGAAATCAACAATTACCTTCCTTTTTCTTAGTTTTTCTTCTCTTTCATGTCCTTAGATTCGCGTGCTTCTAGAAGAAGAAGAGGCTTTTCACTTGAAATCAATCCTATTGCTGAAATAGGAAGGAGAAATGTTGTGTTTTTTTGCCCAACAAAGTGCTCTAAGGAGAACTTTATCTGATTCATCCAGCTCGTCTTTCTTTCCCTCATCTATCATCCATAAGATGACATCTAGTGGAGGCTCTGGTAGCACTGGAAGTGCTCCATCTTATCAATATTCATCATCATCAGTGATTGGTAGATTATATAGCCACCATATCCCTATCCAATCTACCACAAACCCAACCAAAGTCATAAACAATTATGGACTTTTTTAGTTCGAAGAAGATGTCACAACCACACCGTGGCATGTGTCTTCTCCTCTTAACCTAGCACCCGTTACTCGTCCACTTCCAAAATTTAAGGATCACTTGCCTAAGTTTTCGAGGAATAACATTGTCAGCACCAATGAACACCTGGTGGAATTTTCTAATGCTTGTCATAACATAGGGTCCAATGACAATAACACTTGCATGTTTTTGTTCGTCAATTCCTTGGAAGGAAAGGTCGCAACTAATTTCTTTGATCATCCTCCTAAGATCACGTCTACTTTGGAGGAGTTAATATGTTGGTTCCGATCCACTTATGGGCAATTTAAAATCCCTGCCAAGAAGTTAAGGGAATACAATAACATCACTTATAAGGATGGTGAGACCATCAAGTCTTTCAACTTGCGTTTCACCAAGTTATACAATCAAATCCTTGAACTTATCCGCCTCCAGAACTAAGTCGCTTTCATGCATTACTACAATGCATTGCCTTCTCCCTACCATCATAGGCTTGAAGAAAAATCCATTGATAATATTGGTTTTTCTCTGCATACTTAATCATAGTATGAAGAACAGCTTGAAAGAACTGGTCTTCCCCATGGAGAATCAGATAGATAGACAGACATGTCCACTCTCTTACAGCTAGTACAAGATATGAACAATCATATGATAGCATTTGAGTGGAAGGGTACGGCCTCCCCTCTCACTTTGGAGCTTCATCCTCTTCTACACCCCCTTTTAGAAATCCGATTGAAAACAATTTTCATCCTAAAGCTATCTTACCCCGGAGTTGGTGTAACTTTTGCGAGGAACACCACGAAGAAACCACATGTGAGGTAAAGAAGAGTGTAAGAGATAAGATCTTTGGTAAAAGACCTGAATCTACTATCATTGTCTTAGATTTTGCAGAGCCAGAAGAAGTTATGGATATTAATACTAGGAACAAAGCCTATGCTCCCAAGGGAAAATTTGACCCTTCTCACAGTTCTTCTAGCTCGAGCTCATCGTCAACCGTTGCTACGCTCCAGGTTCCTAAGGCTCATGAGAGTCAAAAATCACCCCCCCTCTTCCCTCTTCCAAATACAATATCGTGAATCAATTGGCCAACATCAAATAATATGCAACCCTCCTAGACATGGTTGTCGTCCTTGAACAATAGATGCATCTGAAACAATTCATGGAAGGAAAAGGTTCTATTGTAGCCAATCTTTTCAAAGAGGTAGACGAAGAGGATTCTTCTGTAAATAAAATAGGTGTACATAACTTTAGATACCCTATAAAAAAATATCCCTTTTTATATTTCTGTAAAGATCATGGATAACATTACCCATTGTTGCCTCATTGATGGTGGTTCAGGCCCAAGTGTGATGTCAAATATTATTATGGAAGAGCTAGGCTTGTATTGTACAGATGAAAATGCCAGAAGCATGCTCTCTTATAATATTCTACAACAAAAGAATAGGTGAGATTAAAGATGTGACCTTAGTTTTGTGCACTCGTCCTGAAATAAGGACGACCCTCAATATTCAGGTAATCAATATGCTAGTAAGAAATTACACAATCATCTTAGGAAGAGATTGGCAAGCCTCAATTCGTGGATACCTCTCACTCGACAGAACACATTTATCTGTTCCTCGGAACGAAAAAAACATTATAGTCCTTAGAGAAGGGAGGATATCACCCTACATAGAGAGTGTCCCACAACCTAATGTAAACTATGTCGAAGAGGACTTAGGAGTGTATTCCATATTTGTCGAGGAAGATAACATTCCCATGGAAAAAATCAATTTAGATTATGGCATGTGGCACATGCACTTTGATGGTTCATGCTCAAATGAAGGTAACGGAGCTGACATTATCTTGATTTCTTCTATATGAAAAATCCATAACTTCTCTTATCGGTTGGATTTTGCTTTCACTAACAATGTCACTGAATTCAAAGCCTTGTTATTAGGCATTGAAAACGCTTATAATCTTGGTTGTGGTCACCTTTCAATTTTTGGGGATTCCAAGCTTGTGAATCTTGTGCGTAAAATCTACTCTCCTAACAACACGTTGATGAAACGATACACCCAAACTGTTTGGGCACTTATCTCAAACATTTTATCTTTCAACATCACCCATGTTAAAAGGGAGTTAAACTCAATGGTTGTTCGGTTAACAGTTTTTGCAGCCTCCCCTAATCGGCAACTTTTGCCACACAAACCTGATTCTACCTGTCAATCCCTATATCTTCTACATATTCCCGACAATATAGAATCTTGGCAGGTCTTCCCTAACGATGAGAGCATTTGTGATTTATTCAAAACGAACCTTTTAAGACTAAGGAAATTATATCCATAGAAGATAACAAGATTCCTAAAGGCTTGACTCCTCTAGAGAGTTCAATTTCTTCGAGTAATGTAGGCAACAAGGAAAAACAAAAAGAAGAAGAGTCGAAAAGGAAGGTGGGTGAAACCATCTCCTTGAACATTGGGACACCCGAGACTCCAAAGAATGTCAAAATAGGTGCCAAATGTTTAGATGAAGAGAAGGATAAGTTTGCCAAGTTACTTGGTGAATTTCAAGATGTTTTTGCTTGGTCTTATGCCATCCCTATTAAGGAAGGTGTAAAACCAGTTAGGAAAAAACAAAGACCTATCAACCCTGTGATAGAAGCAACTATTCGAAAGGAGTTGGAAAAGTTTTTGAAGCTTGGAATCGTCTTTCCCGTCAAATATTCCGAATGGGTCTCAAATCTAGTCCCCGTTTGGAAAACAACTGGTCAGAACAGATCATGAGTTGATTTTCGCGCATTAAATCGAGCTAGTATAAAAGGTCACTTCCATCTCCCTAACATGGAAATGATTTTGCAGAAAGTTGCAGGGTCACAAATGATGTCCTTACTTGATGGGTTTTCTGGTTACAATCAAATCAAGGTAAAAAGGGCAGATAAATATAAAACCACCTTTATTACTCGTTGAGGTACCTTTGCTTACGAACGTATGCCTTTTGGTTTATCTAATGTAGGGGGAACTTTTCAAAGAGATATGCAATTAGATTTTGATGATTTGATTGGTAAGATCATTCAGATCTACCTTGATGATTTAACGGTATACTCTAAAATCTGATCAGATCATTTTGGTCATTTGAGAAAATTTCTCTTGCGATATAGGAAATTTGGCATTTCTCTAAATCCTTCCAAGTCCATTTTCGGTGTTTCTGAGGGAAAACTCCTGGGACACATCGTCTCTGATTTAGGCATAAGCATTGATCTTGAAAGGATTGTTGTTATCCTTAATCTCCCTGCTCCTACCTCCAAGAAAGAATTTCAAGCTTTTATGGGGGTTATTAACTTTGTTTGTAGGTTTGTCCCAGATTTTGTGGTGATGGTCAAGCCAATCCATAATCTGCTTAAGCAAGACCATTCTTTTTCTTGAACAGATGATGTCGAAAATGCTTTTGAATGGATTAAGAAAGTGATTAGTTCCGCACTGGTTTTGGCGAATCTGGATTTTGAGAAGGAATTAACGATATATACTAATGCCACTGAGGAGGCAGTTTTTGTTGTCCTTATGCAAAATGATGACCAAGGAAATGAAAAACATGTAGCTTACATGAGCCAAAGTTTGTCTGATGATGAATTTAAATAATCTTTTATTGAGAAACATGATTTTTCTCTTGTTAAGGTTGTTGAAAAGTTTCTCTACTACATCTTAGGTAAGCATACATTGGTAAAAGTCTCATTACCTGCTGTCAAATTTTTTCTCTCACGTACTTATATTTCAGGAAATCTTGCACGTTAGCTTGCCAAGATCTAGGAGCATGATTGAAATATCATGACTTCTACCACTATTAAGGGACGTAACCTATCCCTTCACTTGTATCAGCATGTTGAGAATGGTGAAGAAATTGATGAAGAAGATAGTTCCCTTTCAGCTCTCTTTTACATTGACGATCAAATCCTCCCTGTGTCTGAGCATCCTTGGTACAGGAATTTGGTTTATTATTTACAGAACCAAAGATGTCCAAACAACTTAGACACTCATCAAAGGAGAAGGCTTCGTCTTGAATATGCTAGATATGTCATTATAGGAGACTTATTATTTCGAAGATCACTCGATGGTGTGCTTCTTCACTGTGTGAATAATGAAGATGCAAATAAATTGTTACAAGAAGCTCATGATTAGTCAAGCTCTGTAATTCATGTAGGAGGTCATTTTTCTGCAAAAACCACTTCTTTCAATATTATTAGAAAAGGATATTATTGGCCTTCGATCTTTCATGACTCTTATGTTTTTTCGAGGTCTTGTGACAAGTGCCAAAAATTTGTTGGGAAAGAATGCCTTTCAGCCATGCCATTACAACCTGTCCTACCAGATTTTCCATTTTCAAAGTGGGGATTGAATTTTATTGGTCCTATTAATCCTCCTTCATCAGCTGGGAAAGTTTTTATTCTAACAGCCACAGACTATTTTACAAAATGGGCTACATTTGTCCCACTCAAGCATTCCACAGATGATCAAGCAATTTCTTTCCTTGAAAATAAAAAAATTTCCAAATTTGGTATTCCATTGGAAATTATTATAGAAA
>JASDQU010241583.1:93737-104055 GCA_032191745.1 Picea mariana
ATAACAAACATCTGATAGCAACCTGCACAGAAACAATGTTATGATATAAATTGAATCATCTGGGCCAATCTTTCACTCACATCTATGAGCTATGAAAGAATATCTGCCTCACGAACAGTGGAACATATCCACCACATTAGTCTACATCTACTGTCATATAGTATTCATAACAAACATCTGATAGCAACCTGCACATAAACAATGTTATGATATAAACTGAATTATCTGGGCCAATCTTTCATTCACATCTATGAGCTCTTGAAAGAATATATGCCTCAGAGTAGAATAATGAGATATCTGGACTATTCTTCTCAAGCAAGGAAGAGTAATTGTTCTGTCTTATGAACCTGGACCATTTCCCACCCTAGGCCATTCTTCCTACACTAATCAAAGTGCACCCTGGAGAGAATGTATAACCCTAAGGAATGTCTATCCCTGATTGTTGAGCCTGGACCATTCCCCACCCTGGTCCATTCCTCCTACACTAATCAAAGTGCACCCTGGAGAGAATGTATAAACCCTAAGGAATGGTTGTCTGGACCATTTCCTCTATTAACCACAAGAGGAAAAGACTCTCTTGCATCAACCTCCAAAACGGACCATTCCTCATGTTAACCACAATGAGAAATCGTTGTCCGGCGAGGCATGCCAGTCTTCTTGAGTAACCCTCAAGAAGAGAGACTACCCTAGACCACTCCTCATGTTAACCAAAATGGGAAGTCATTGTCTATGATACATCATCAATCATACTACTTCCCATGTTAACCATAATGGGAAGTGACTATCCGTCAGAAGTCTCAATCCACTTTTCGAATAGGAAAGCATCTGTCCAAGATGGACTATTTTTCAAATTTAAAGATGAATGTCTTCAATAGTGTTTTCAGTGCTCCCTCCTAACTTGGAGAGTCATTTCTTCCTTTTTCAATAAGAAGGAAGTTGTTTCCATGAGCTTTAGCTTGAGTATGAAAACTCTTTCATCTTGGATAGAAGATTTACCAAATGTCTTCTTATCTGCTCATCTGTGGAGATATGTATTGGAGAATCATTTTCTCCTTTCTGGAGATAATGTAATGCTTGATTTCAAATGTACTTTAGTCTGGAACACTGTGAAGGATTCATGTAGATATGAACAATAGAGTATATCATAGTTGGAAAAACTGGAACATATCTATGTGGCACTTCTTCTGTCATCATGAGATCTGAGCTACTGAGTAGTCATCTTGATGTTATAAAAAATCTTCACCACGCTTTTGTTGTGCACTGGAGGTTCTCCACCACGTTATCTTCTTCTTATCTACATACAGGAGTCTCTTTTTGGTATGCCTCAAAGTCTTGAGATTGCTCTTCATACGCTCTTTATTCAATTTCTCTGGATAACATTCTTTGCATTTGTTTGATGTAGAATTCCGACTCATGGATGTTGCGGATGATATAATGACTTATGTAGAGATAAGTCTAGTTTACTGGAACAAGTAATCATCACAGTCTTCTCCCTCCATCTAGGAGAACCTCTAGTTTTTGGATCTTGTAGTGCTTTTATTCATGAGTCTTCTATACACTGTTCTTCATCATGACTTTCAGTTCTTCTGCTTGATTTATTTTATTGAGTTCATATCAGGCTAGTAATCTTTTGATTCTTGATACAATGACTGTTTGTTCTGGCTTCTCTTTCTTTCTTGGAATCTTCATTTTCTTCCTCGTGTTTAGCTCTTGGGACCATGGAGTAGGTTCCATTTCCTAAAGATTCCATTTTTTTCTTTTATTATAGGATCACGGATGTGGATGGACAACCAGGAATACTCAGAGGCTTTTCTTCGAAGAAGTCTTCTTCTGTGGTTGAAATGAACACGCACTGTCTTTTATGGTTGCTATTGTGGATATATATATTTCATCATATTCAATGGATCATAGGATTAGCTCCATCCTAATCCTTGCTTCATGTATAAGTGCATGTAATTAGCTCCCTCCACCTAACGGATTTCTTGCTTCCATCTGCATCCTTATTGTCTTCTATAATGTATAATTGGCTCTCTTGTCTAATAGAGTCCACGCTTCTGTCTTGTTGTTTTCTACAAAACGCCATAAGTCCTTTTCCAATTTCCTCTCGATTGTTGACTTCTTTCTGTCTTTGCTTCTTCTAAGTCTCTTCATGATTGATTCAGCTTTATCTTTTAATAGCTTCCACATGATTTGTATTTCATTATTTCATGTGTATTATCTAATGATATATATTTTCATCTTGTTTATTCTTCTATAGGTATAGTTCTTCTTGGAACACATTATCTTCCAAGAGATAGATATACAAGATATGTACAGAGACGATGCAAACAATATATGTACAGAGACAATGCAAACAAGAGTGTTGCTACCTTTTAGAAGAAGAAGTCTCTTCCATCCTGCTTAGTCTTCTTTGTAGGTTCCTTTTCTTCGGCAATTGATGCTTCATGTTTCTCCTCCCTTTTCTTTAGCTCAGGACAATGATTCTTGTAGTGACCATACTTTCGACAGTTGAAGCATTGCACTTCTGAAATGTCTTTCTCTTGATTTGGCTTCTTCCTTGAACCAAACTTCCTTTTGTTCCTGAAGTTCTTGAATCTTGTTGTGAAATATTGATTCTCGTACTTCTTTTGGGGTTTCTCTTTTGCATTCATCCTTGATTCTTCTTGAGCACAGCAAGTCCAAAGTTCATCAAATGTCGGATACTCCTTCCTTGTGTTCATGCTTGCGGCAAATGCATCCCATGTCTTGGGAAGACCATTGAGTGTTATGTTCACCAATTCCTTCTCCAAAGTGATCTCTTCAATAGCTTGTAGTTGTTCTCTTAACTGGGAGATCCTTACAAAGTATGATGCTATGCTCTCATCCTCATGCATCTTCATGTCACAGAGCTCATTCTTCGGACTTATAACTTGTCCGATGTTTTTGACTAAGAAGAGATTTGTTAGGGCATCGTACATCTTCTTTGATGAGTCAAGATGGGAGATGTAGGGTATCAAGTGGTATTTTATAGAATCCACTATGATACTCATGGCATTGATGTCAACATATTTGAACTTCTCCATAGTTGCAACGTTCTGCGGTCCCTTCTCTTTTCCTTATACAAACTTTGGCTTCACAATATTTCTTCACGATATCTAGTACTTTATTCTTGGCAAGGATGAGGTCAATCCTTGTCTTCCATGCTCTAAAGTTAGAGGCTCCATCTAACTTGTTGTCAGACTTCATAGAGTTAGTCATGGCTTGCCTGACTTGGTCAAACCCTAGATTTGACAAGAAATTCAAACTTCACGTCTTGGCTTGCTGAGAGTATCAGGAGATGCGCTAGGCTAGGGTGCACTAATCTATCTGGAGATTAGGTCAATCCATTCACTTAAGGTGACTCAACAAGAGGATTAGGGTTTTTGCAACTACTCCTACTAGTAACCCTGGCGATAGTGTCTTAGAAGCTACTTCTTCTAGTAACCCTAACAGAAGTTCCTCAACGAGCTCAATATCCTAGCGGCTATGTCTCCTTCCAGCGTTTAGACTGAATGAAGGAGGTGTGGGCCCATAACCTATTAGAATATAGAAGATTGTGTGCTTGTTTTACCATTGACGATACCCTCGTCACCCAACCATAGGCCGAAGCCACCCTCCGAGCACCTTAACCTTGACTAAGAATTACTCTAGAAGAAAACCCTAGGCTATATAGCTAAGCAAGGTGTAGCGCATCTTCCTCCAAGGATAGTGCACCAACAATAGTTGATCAGATAGTCCAAACCCTAGCCAAGAGATAATCCAAGCCAAAACATAACTGTTAGCTGCAGAAGCTGCACCAGCAACTCTCCTCCAAACCTGTGCACAAGACTGCAACTGCACTACGCAGAACTGGCTCTGCAACTGCTAAGATGTGTCAAATGAGAACTGGCACCCTATATTTATAGTGGTTCTACCAGATTTGCTAGGGCTGACTTGTCCTTCTGTATATGTGTCTGTTCAGTATATTATTATTATTTCTGGCCGACTTCTTCTCTTGGAGGCTAATAACCTAATATAAATTATCTTCTTGAGCCGACAAGACTTCTAGGGTTATTAGCCAACTCATTAGGGTTTTCTCTTGTTTTCCTGAGGCTTCTATTCTCGTCAGGTTTACACGTGGAGGTAAATACCTCCTGCAGCTACCATAATATTAACAAGAACATCAAAGGAATTGGCATTTATCTCTACCTAATGCCATGTGGATTGACCGAGTAACATCCAAATATTCCCTTGTAAACTCTCCTTTCTTTCTAGTATATAGACAAGAGGTTATTCTACCAACCCACACTTTCTCGCCTTATCTAAAACTATCTCGCTCTATCCAACAAGAAGAATGTCATGTAATGTGACAAAGACTAAATACTCTCCTCAAATTAGAAGAAGTAAGGGAAAATTTTGAAAGGAAATTAACAAAACATACAGAGTTAGAAAAATTTTGGTTCGATAAAACCTCAATAAGAAGTAAGGATTTCCAAGAGGTTAGTTTAGTTCTTCAATGGGATAAAGCAAATGAAATAAAAGGAAAACACTCCAAATTCCAATGATTGTGGCTAGGGCCATATCAGATTCACAAAAATATTGGATCAAGAACCTCCAGACTCAAGACATTGGAGAGAGACATTGAGGAACTCCCTATCAATGGTCATATTCTCAAAATATATTTCTCCTAATTGCCTATGGCGATTCAATTTTGTACATAATAGGTTTCATTGATGAAATATTTCCCTTCAAGTATTTTTCTTTTTCGTTAGAACTAGGGTGTATAGTTTTGTTAATCCTTTTGAGTAGTTCTTTATTTTATATTGTGTCTCATTTTCCTACATACAAAATTGCTAATCCATCATGTGTTCCTGTGTAGCTTCAAACCAAACAATAAGATTGCATATTGGATTAAATTTTTGTCTCTTTGTAAGTGGCCTTTGAGGGATGTAAATGAAAGGTAAACCTTGCACAGGTACAAGAGATTCCCAAAACACAGGAAATGGTGAGACTTAAAAGAATTTTGGTGGTACAGATCAATCTTAAAGAGACCCAAGGTTGTAAGAAGTAAATTCAACCTAGGTGTTTCTAAAAATGGAATCCTACACCTATGTGATCACTCTCATATTAAGTTTATGGGCTATAAGGTATGTTAACAATTAAAGGTAGCCTCTGAAGTATATCTGTGAGATCTATTCTAATACGCATAAACATAGTAATCACGCCTAATCATTCTTTTGGTAGACCCATAATGGATAAGGTACTGACTCGGCTAGCATATAAAAGAAACTATTGTATCACCATGCTTCCTTAACACCCAAGTTGCAAAAGAAATACATATACTACAGATCTATAAGGGTGAATACAAAGAAATAATTTAAACGAAGTTTAAATCATTGTCCAAAGGTGTGGGAAGTATAAGTAAACCTATTGGGGCTATGGACGCTCGTTGGAAGCAGGGCCATGCTTGTATGATGTCGAGGCAACTTCGTCGGGACTATGGATGCTCACTGGCAGCGAAGAAATTCCTGGAGAAGAGAGATGAGGAAAGCACATGGGCGTAAATTCAGTTACCATCACCCCTTTGTGGTCTCACATCCTCTCAAGGCATATGAGTGTGATTCGAAATAAAAAAAGGATTGAGCTCATTTGATTTCATAGAATTTATTCAAAGGCACGTCTACAATTTGTCATAACCACCCTGGCTTTTAGGTTTTCCCAAATCTATATGATTTGGGAAAACCTAAAAGCTATAAAAAATCAAGACCTAAACCACTATTACAACCTAAAAGTATATTAATATAGAGATAACATTTTCTTCCCAGTAAGTCGTCATTTGTTGTGCCCCCCACAACAACCCATTGAAATTATTTGTTTAAGGGAATTCTAATGGTTACCCCTATCAAATTTTTAAGAAAGGATATTTTCTCACTACTAACTTGGCCAAGTACTTATAGAGAAACTCTTATTATACATATGCAGTCTCAAATTATCTAAAGGATGGATATACTAATCAAAGGACTCTTGAGTTTTATTAAGACTTTCACTAGCCCCTTTTCTCAATAAAAAATAGTCATAATGTCCTCTGGGAATCGCTCCCAGGCTCACAAATCAAATGTTTTCTCATGTGACCAAGTCTATAGGGATATCATAACTTTACTCCTAGGAAACTCCCACTCAGGAGAAGTATGCATACAACTACAAATATTTTTCCAAAAGTTTAAAATTTGATAGGATATTGGATATCCTTTATAAGGGAGTTACCATCGAGGTATATTGTACACAATTTATCATAATATTCTGAATTTTGAAGATTGAAGGTCTTCGGACTTTTCACTGTCAGATTTCACCCCATCGAAAAGAATTGTATACTATGCAAAACCTTGCTTCCCAAAAGAATTCCTCCAATAGAATTTTACAGATGTGAAGTGGGTCTGCCTTAATGTATGTCCTTTACACCATGACTTGATTTCAAACAATGATTGGTCCAAAGAAACAAATGCGAGTATGTAAGACTCAGGAACACATTGTTAATCCCTTTTGATACTCGTTCAAACTTTCTTTTTTATACTCACAAAAGTGCCATATCTCACTGGTCAAACTAACACTATACAAGCGCTGAATCATCCCTGCCTACAATTCCTTTTCCATAGAAGCACAATTTTCAATGCATCAAATATTCCTTCAAGTAAACCCCATCAGAACAAAAGGTGATCATGCATGTAAACTTCTTCCACTAACCATTTTTCTGAAGGATTGCCTTTTTGAAGACTGTTTATTCTAAAGTCTCATCGTCTTGATAACGTATTATCCCGAAATGCTCTCCCATGAGATCGCCTTTTAGAAAGACTTATTTCCCCAAAGACTCAAACTTCTGATAGGATTTTCAAAATAAATCTCTTCTGAAGGCATAACCCTTCGTGGCCCCTCTTTTCAAAAATCTCTATTCTAATGAAATTTTCCCGAAGCACATTAATGGCGATGTACAATAACCATTCTATCATAGAATGGATTGGCGTGAAACATTCAATATTAAGTGTGTGAAAAACTAAACAAGTTAAAACCTAATTTAGAAAATAATCTCTACTTATTGTCATTTGTTTAAAGATCATTTTGAAGAATACTTGAACGGTTGGTTTCATCTATACTATTGAGAATTTTTGCACACAGTCTAATACCTTTCTATAATGATATATATTTGTATCATCTCATACTTGCAACATTTCATATCATGCAGTATGTCGAAGGCTAAATTCACAAAATCTACAGGGATGAGAGGTAGAGGAGCCATGAAAAATCCACAGGTGCAGACAAAAGCTCGGAATTCTTTGTTAATAGCAAATACCCACTACCGTGATGGTCTAGATGGTTGCCTAACCTAGAGACAATTGTACGAGATGATTAAAAAAGAAGACTTCCCGCTAAAGTATGAAGAATCAAATGTATATAAAAATATATGGGTTAGTGTACTATATGCTATACCCACCATACCAACTCTAATTCCATATACTAATGCAAGGAAATGGGTATTTTCCCATTTCGATAAGAATGCTTTCTCCATACTCATTGAAAGCAAACTGCCCGAAGCATCAATAAGGACAGAGGAAATACACATATATTATAATCTACCTACAATGGTATAATCACTTCTAAACACAACATTTATGGTTAAATTCAACAATGACCATGAAGATGTAGAAGAAGCAATTTAGGAATGATGGCAGGAAGGGGAAACTCTTCCACCCAAGGGAAACAAAATATTTTTGACCCACAACATGAAAGAACCATATAGACTACAGTTCGCCATGATTTGCGAAATGTACAACAAAGATAATAACATTCATTTCAAGAGGGAGTGGACCGCTATGGATCACTACATAGTAGAGAATGGACATGTCTTCAATTGGGACCAGTTGTTGTTAATCAATGTCTTCGAAACAACAAAGAACGATCTGACACTTAAAACACTAGGATTTTACATTGATTATGTATGCGCTATTGTTCATTTTCCTAGGATGGGATGGGAATGAAACCCTAGCTTATTCCATATCCTTTTTTACTACTTCTAGTTATGGGAGGATAGTTGTAACAAGCATTTGTATGAAATCTATAAACATTTTTTAGTCCCCCTTTATGCTCTCAGTTATAAGCAAAACCCCTTGAGAATATCCGCATAAGCCATGTAGGCCATTAGGGAAATTGGAGATTAGTTTTTGGGAAACATTATGCCTACATCAAGATTTTTGGTAGCTTAGGCACCCCTCACCTCCTTCCTAAATATATACCCAAGAAGTTGCTAATCATAGAAGTATCATACCAAATGGTGGAGGATCGGATCACAATTGTGTTGTCCATCAACAAAAGAGATACTCGCCAAAGTTCCCTATAACTGTATGGGTATAGACCCTGACAAATTTTCTCCATGTCAGGAAGGAAGCATAAGCCCTAAAGGAATTGCTTATATGTGTGGAAAATCCTAGGCATTATGATCATCCTAACATGATAGTGGAAGGTCATCTAAAATATGCAAGATTAGTACATGCCATACAACATGAATAAATACCCCAAGAATATATATTCAGGGGAACCATGTCTTTTGAAGAATATCTGTTGAACATTAAAGATGAGAAAGAAAAGTAAATAGTGATCCTGTTGGAGGAAGAAAAAGGAAAAGAGATGAAGAAAAAAATTAGATGCATTGATCACATAGTACATCATCTAGGAAGAGGCCATGAGAAAGGACAAGGAGGAAAAGGAGAAGGACCAATACAATAAGGCCTTAGGGGCCAATGAAACTTACAAGAAAAAGAAGGAAGAACATGAAGAATCAACAACAAATGGTGCAGACAAAGAATTAGCAGCCAAAAACATAGAAGAAGAGAGACAAAAAAAAAGGTAGAGAGAAGAAGAAGCTGCAAAGAGAAAAGCTAAGAAAGAGAAGGCTGAGAAGAAGAAAACAAAGAAACAAAATGAGGAAGAAAAGAAGAAATTTGCATAAGAAGCTAAAGAAGAAAGCTACAAAATAAGCCAAAAAGAAGAAAGTTGCAGATGCGGCCGAGAGAAAGAGAGCACCAGATAAGGAAAAGAGGAGGGAGGAAGAGGAAAACAAAAGGAATGAACACGGGGAAATTGTTGCACATAGATTGAAATATGAAAAAGAGAAAGTTATTGTTTTGAGCTCATTCCCAAATATTCATACACAATGGACACCCATAAACCCTAGAACCCCACTAAATATCATACCAATAGGTATAGATATCACTACAAAAGAGGTGGTGGTATCTGAGGACACGTTGCTGGATGTTGGGACTTATTTTTACAATAAATTGAAAAGGAAGATAACTAAAAGGGATAATAAATGCCAAAGGCTCGTGAGAGAACCAACAGGGTCGGAATCAAAAGAGAGATCCATTACTTGGCCAATGGGAAGTGACCCCAAGGAAAATTCCATAGAAATAACCTCAACCCTTCATGCATTTGCAAGGGATAACTTAAACATAGTTGGAGACTTAAGTGCTACTTTGGATTACCAAAAGCTTTAATTATATTCATTGGAAGAGTAACTAAAATGGCAAGAGGAGGAGATGGGTATACACTTCACCCAAGAAATGAAGAAAAAGGAACAACTACACAATGCTAAAGTCAATGACCTCAAGAGAAGACATACACGAGAAATAGACTAGCTTAGGAAACAATATTAGGAACACGTGGATATCTCCAACAAGAAAAAACACAGTATCTCCAAGCTAGAGTACCAAATACAACAACTAAAGTTCAACATGGAAAATAATAATCAAGAGAAAAATTTATAAAGGTTGCGAGAGATGGAGCAACAGCGCTGAACGAGGAGTTGACAGAAACACAATCATAGGTATTTAGAACATTAGGACATATCCATAGACATTACAATCACTTGGTAATGTTGCAAGATAAATTAACGGAATAGAGAAGTCAGTATAATGAAGCCCAACACACCTTTGACTAAGTGGCATATTGGCAAGAAACACACACTCAGACACTAGAATCTCTTCCCTGATATGATATGAAATAAACAATGAAGAATCAAATTATTTTGTATTCATATAAAGAGATATTTGATAAAGTGTAGGAAGCTGGGGAGATGGGAACGAAAGCATGCATCAGGATTTGGAACTCTTCATAGGAAATACTAGAAGATTTTGAGATAGAACCAATGATGCATCTAGAAGAAGCAGGTCCTAGTGAACTAAAATTGAAATATGTAACCGAACTTAGAGACACAAATAAGGAGGAGATACAAAAACTTCAACAGTTAGATCAAGACAGTCTGCAAAAGTATTTT
>JASDQU010241585.1:0-10627 GCA_032191745.1 Picea mariana
TCTCTTGGTTCTTCGGGCCAGTGAATTCCAAATATGGTATTGTTCTCGGTGGAAGTTAATGCCATCATTCTAGGTGCCTTCCACTGCCTTTCTCCAGCCATCATGGTCTCTTTTTTCAGCATATCCCCTTTCAGCAGTCCTGCAATATATATATATATTCACATTCATCAACCTTTTCCACAAGGTCCATTCACATTACACATTCACATTTTTGAGTTTGCCACAGTTCTTGGCCAGTCCAATTATTTTTACAAACTGGGGGAAACAGGGTGTTACAACAGGAGATGAGGTCTTCAGAGCTTGAGAAAAAAATTCAAAATATTTAAAACCCGAGTAGGAGTGTAATATCAGTGTACGAATTCACTACCCAAAGGTCTTTGATGACTCGTCGGGAACAAACAAGAGGATCTTGGTGATTAGTGTAGATAATTTCGTTGATTTTGAACAAGGACTTGATTGGTATTTCGAGGTGGCCGGGCATGAAGACAAGAGAAAGACTATAGAAGGGATGACTCAAGTTTAGTAAGACTTCCCTTGGATGAAAGCATGACAAAATATGAGACTCAGGAAGCATGGCATTGACATAAGTTCACGATGCAGGAGGCAATGCGAACTCTCCAAATGTTTGGAAGGAGAACCAAACGGAGGAGGACACAACTCTATGTAGCAAGAAAATCTTCCTAATGTCATATTGAATCTTAAGGCTTGACGGAGAAACAAAAGGATGTTCTTTGTCCAAGGTTGACTCATTGTGTTTTCAACAAAAATAAAATACTTTTCCCTTCCTCTTTTTGGGGTATATTTGATTTTTTTGTCTTTTTCAATAATCTTGGAAAGTTTTAAAAAGAATGAAAGAATGAAAGAATGCTACGTTACAAAGGAGGAACGAGTGTCGCAGACATACTAGTTCCAAGTGCAAGGAACACACTGATGCTTTGAGTAAGGGGACATGTGCCGAAAAAGGACACTCAGGAAAAATCCTCCATGGGTCAGGGTGTCAAAATGCAAAGGCAAAGTGCTACAAGGCTTGCATATAAGGCATCCTTCAGATGGTTCAGTTGAGAGCAACATGGAGCCGACATTAGGCCAAAGACACGGGAATGCAAATGTGATTAATAAGACACAATGATAATGTCCTTAGATGTAATTTTAACGAGCCCAGAGAAGGTAAGTTCAATGGTTTTTCATTTTAGAGAGTCTAAAAAAACGTAAAAGGAGACTCTACTGGGGTACCTTTTTTGAAGGTAGCCTAGTCGTTTTGAAAAAGCAGTAAACTAGCACCAAATGAACATCTATCCAAAATCATTTTAGTGAGTGTGGCAAAGACAAGATCACTCGACAATATTTTCATATTTAAAGAGTCTGAAAAGAGCTTAACTATGGACTCCATGGGGTTCCTTTTTCGTAAATTTAGTCCCTCGAGCCTGAAAAGGGGTTAAAATTATACCTGAGAGTACTCTTCTAGAGAACCGAGGCTCCTAGAGTATACCTTTGTTCGTACTTTTGACCATATGGACCAAAAAAAGGGTAAACTACCGTCGGACAGATGTGCCTTCAAATTCCAGTTTAGCGAGCGTGAAGGGAAACAAGATCGCTTAACAATATTTTCATGTTTAGAGGGTCTGAAAAGGGCTTAAAAGAAGACCCATTGTGTTTTGGCAGTCTCAAGGGTGAGGTCAAGAGTGATAATGAATCATGCAAATGAGGCTCAAACATGTAATCCGAAAAAACTACTAAGGACTCTCGAGCCTATAGTCATTAGTGACGGCATGGACACCAAAATGAAACTAGGATATACCTAGGGCATCCATGTGAAGGTAGGCTCTACAAACTAAATTACGACACTTCTAGAGAAAGCGTTAGGGTTCTGTGTCGCAATTCGGTGGGATCGATCCTATGAAAAAGTGAAAAAAGACAAGGAGTTGCAAGAAGTGGAGGTGGAATCCTATCTTATATGCACAAAGTTGGAAAAATGACTTTTTACTAAAAGACCTTTAAAACTGACCCAAATCTCAAAAAAATTACTAAATGCCCAAAGTTACACTTATCGTAACATCCCCTGAGAAAGTCAAGAACCATACTAAATGATCTTCAAGCTAGAAAAAATGACAAAAAGGGTCCAAAAAATGACAAAAAGGGGCCAAAAGTCTATAAATAGAAAGTTGGCAGCTCATTATCACCATTGTAAATTGAGAATTGACCAAAAATCAAAAAACACCCCTTTGCCAAAATAGTTGATTCTGGGAGCTTCAGTAGATGAAACGAACTTCTGTTTGGATCAAGTAAGTACACACTAACCTCTCTTGCATTTCCTTCTTCCTTTTTTGCATTTCTTTTTGTGTTTTGGGGGGGCGCTGACCTTTAAAGAGGTCGACCCTGTGTGTACAAAAGATTTCCAAGCACAACCCATGTGTACAAGTAGGCATAAGATAATTTGCCTGTGTGCACATGCGATTGTCCTCAGGACAACACACGTACACCCTCAAACAAGTGAAAAAATAAAAAAACAAGAGTTAACTCTCCATCCACTTGTCATTTTGTAGGATGTATGTTCATTGGAGAGAGAGGGAGCATGAGGACATTGATTTTTTGGTCTCCGAGCACCTTGCTTCTATTGTTGTTTTGTTACAATGTGGGTTGTTAAAGTTCTTCTAGTGTCCATTTATGAGGGCACAAACCAGGTTGCTAAATGCATTGGTAGATTACTAGCATCCTGGCGTAGAGGCATTCATGCTCGAGGGGCAGTCGTTGACTCCAACGACTAAATATATTTACTTATTGACTAGTCTCTCAAGGAGAGGGGACCCAGTCAACTTGCGTACTTCCCCCCCTGGGCCTCACAACATCAAGGAGTTGATTGGACTCCATTGTGAGGCTAATATTGAGAAAGTAGGTTCTCAGGTGCCTATTCATAAGATCAACAACCTATCACTAAAAGTGATAGTTATACTCATTGGGCATATCACTGGATCCGCAACTTTGCATCAGGCTTCCCAGGCGCACATGCATTGTGCAGTACAATGCTTAAATGCACAGATTTTTGACTGGAATACCACCATGCTGGACTACATGAAGAGACAACTAACAGAGTGTCAGATATGGGAGCACTGAAACTTTGAGTTTGGGACCGTTTTTTGTTCCTTTTTCTTCGAGGGGGTACCCAGTCTTAGTTCTCAAGAGACTATATGAGAGCACAAGGCCTCTCTCCCAGTTCTATGCATATGAGCAGCGTTGTTGCCGCGACAAGGGGAGGGAGGACCATCAAGGCCTTTGATGACAAGTTTTTNAGAGATCTTGACATGTCTGTACCTCCCGGAGCGAAGCGAGGAGAGATGGGTAAGTTTCTTTTTCAAAGTTATTTAATTTTTATGTCTTTTTATATATGTCATTTTTTTTTTGTATACCAGAGTATGTGACACTTACATATCTGTTATGTACAGATCTGGGACCAGTGTGTCTAGCATACTTCTCGTGGACTAGGCGGCATCCTCGACTAGAGGTAGGACCAACTGGAGCCATCGAACCACCAACAATAGCAAGGGGGCCTCTAGCCGGAGAGGCTGAGAGAGTATTGAGATGGGTAGAGAGAAACCTTACTGCACTCACTCATATAGTCCCTATGGCAGAGATTAAGGATCTCCCACCATCGATGCAACCTCATGTAGTTGGGATACCACGGACCTGAGTCCGGCTCTTCCAACGTTTGGAAAACACTGTTGTTCAGTACGGCAGGGCCAATAGGCCTCGCCCTTAGCTAGGCTAGACTACTTACATGTTGAGAGAAGTTTTTGTATATTTTTGAGGGCATAAGCTCTGTGACTCTTACTGGACATATTTTTGAGGCATTTGTGCCCACCCATGTACTTTGATATTTTTTGATATATATATGGATATTTTACATATTTTTACGTCTTATGGATTACATCTATTTTACAAATGTATTTACATGTGTGTGTGTGTAATTTTTCTTACATGTGTGCAATATGCCAATCTAATACATGATTATCTAGAGTATCTGTGATTTGATTCAATCTCCTAGGAACATGGATATATGTAATGTAATCAAAGCTTCATTCTGAGAGGCGTACCCTAAGGAACCGTTGATGTAGTGTAGGATCGTAAACACAGTAAACCTCATTTAACTGAGACACAACCAACTGAGCGTCTAAGTAGACCTGGAGGCGAGAGATACCATGCAACAAAGCATCATGAAGAAACTCGAAGACTGCACTATATTCGACGACATTGTTTATGGTGTCACCTAAATAGATACCTCCTGAAGATATCAACTGGCCTTGAGGTGTGAAAATCACCCAACTTGTGGAAGCAAGCCTCTGAGTGTGTTGGCTAATACCATCCACAAACCCAATGAACACCTCTTATTAACTTGACATCTGCCATAGTGAAAAAGATGACATCAAAAAAGACACATCCATAAAACCAAAAATACAAAAACTAAAACGAAAATGTATAAGACTATACATATGTTACAAGAAGTCACCCAAGGCGACCCACCTACGAGTAATACTTCTTGAGGTAGAGCCCATTTCTAGGCTCTACCAAAGCATTTCCCTCAAAGTCCACCAGATGATAAGTGCCCTTCTTTAGAACCTCCTTCATGATAAAAGGTCCAAACCAGATGGGTTTGAACTTGCCTGCCCCCAGGGGGTCCTTATCTTGGTCATAGAATAGGACAAGGTCGCCTTCAGAGAAAATATGAGGATGGATAGACCGATCATATTAACACTTGACTTTTTTTTTGTGAGCCTCGTTAGCCAAGGATGCATCCTGATGCTACTCATCGAGCTACTCAAGATATAATAAACACTCTTCAAGTAGTGAAGTGTCTGGCAATAACTGTACTACCAAATTTAGAGAGGGGATCTGGAACTCTATAGGAAAGACTTCTTCCACCTCGTAAACGAGTTGAAAAGGTGAGAAACCAGTTGCAATATTAACATACGTTCGATAGGCCCATAGTGTCGAGTACAACATCAAATGCCAATTTGACCTGGCCGAATTGATTGTTCACTGTAAAATAGTCTTAATGGATTTATTCACAGCTTCTACATGACCATTCTCTTGTGGGTAGTAGGGTGACGAATTTTATTGCCTCAACCCAAGATTTGATGTTAACTCACACATCATATTGTTCTGAAAGTGACTACCATGATCAGTGACAATCTCTCTTGGGACGCTGAATCTTTCTATTATCCAGTTAAACAAAAAGAGAGATGCGGTCTCACCATCATCTTTAAACATTGGCATAACTTCGACCCACTTCGTGAAATAGTCTACTTCTATGATGATATAATAATACCCCCTTGCGGAAGGAGGGTTGCATGTAGCGTAATAAATCCCCCACTTGGTGAAGGGACCAAATGTGATGACGGGAAACATGGGAGAGGGTTGTTCCCTCATCTTCTGAGAGAAGATATGACATGGGTGGCACTTCTTGACCGATTCAACACAATCTTTGATTAATGTCAGCCAAAAGTAACTACCTCGTAGAATATTTTGGGTTGTTGCCAACCTAGACAAATGATTGCCACATGCTCTAGTGTGGAAATCATTAAGAACGATTTTCACTTCATCATGAGTGAGACATCGACGAAGGATGCAATCTACACCTCGATGATACAGAGTGTCCTCGAGTATGAGATAATTTTTTTCCTGATGGCATATACGATGACGCTCATCATGAAAAGCAGAGGTAGGGAACTTCAAATTCTCGAGATAGACTAGTATATCTCCATACCAGGGGTCAGAAGACGCGATCAAAAACATGTCTCCTTTGATAGCTAACTCCTCAAGTATAACATATCCTGATTCGGCCAGAAGTTCTGAGATGAGACTCACAAAGACCAACGAATTTTTGGACTCCGCTGAAAAAAAATCCAAGTCAACAACCGAAACAAAATCTGACATCTGACATGTAATGGAGATTGTTGGTTAGAGGTGGGTAATCGAAGGTACCCATCAAAGGTGGGCACAAACCAACCCCTATGTTGACGATGTCGGGTTGAGGGTTATCAATCATCAGGACCGTGGATACCCCCGATGAGAGGTCAGGATGGGAGAAGGATAACTACTCAATGGACACGATCCGACCTTCACGTGGAAACAACAAGACCCAGAAAACTGTCGCGAACACTTCTTACATAGCATAGGTCCAACTCCTTCCTAACAAGATATTGTAGTCGAGAGATGCATCGACCACTTCAACCTTGACGCACACGATCTTCCCCCCTAACTGCACAGGGAAAGATGGGATGATTCCATGTGGTCGGGACAAATGACCGTTGAAAGCGGTAAGAAGAGTAGGTGACAGAGACAAAATAAGTTGGCCAATGGCCTTCCAACATGCCAAATACATCACACATGTCGAGGCACCCTCATCAACCACCGTGCGAAAAATGTTTCGAGTAAAAATTTTCCTGGTGTAAGCCACTAATATCTGAAACCCCACGTGGTAAGGAAGACAAGGTTTTAAGTTGGTCATATCAAGCATGATCGTTCCCAGATTACAAGTCTCAATAGATCCTAAGGTATCTAACAAATCCTTTCTCTGGGAAGGGCAACTTTGGAGGACTTCCAAAGAAGACATTGCACAAGGGGTTTGTGACAAATCCTCCACCACAGAGTAGTTCTGGGTGGCCCTTGTGTTTGGGATGTGGGAAGTTTTATTGAACGCTCCTTTTGGGATGCGTGTCATTGTTTCACCCAATGTTTTCTCAATCTGGAGAGGAAGATGTGGGTTTTTGGCTTCTTTACCCTTCTCATAGGTGTTTGACATTCTGTAGTCGCATGTCCTAGTTGTTATATCAATGCTACCTTTCATCATGTATACATTCATGGATGAAGGATTACTCAAAGATGGAGGGGGTCGCTGACTGCCCCCTTCTGTGATCGAAGAGGCTTGAGTTAGATTTTTCCCATGTGGAAACAGGTTTGTTAACACAATAGGCTGCTGCTATGTCAATAACTTATGGGCCTCCGCAAGCCGAGGGCACTGGTGAGTCGGGTGGTATTCCATGCAAAGGTTACATGGATACTTTAACTTCTTCTTTTTTGTGTTTCCCTCACCAACATTATCGATAGGTTTCTTATCCCCCTTACCCTTCTTTCGTTGTTTCTTCTTTCCATCAGGCTGCTGGGTGGCCTTCGGGTTTGTCGATTGCACATTATGTACATCCGACTTTTGGGTAGGGGGAACAACCAAACTAGTGGTTTTGTTGGATGCTATCTATTGTATTGACAATTGCTGCAATTGATTTGACAGCTGATCAGCAAGCTTCATTTGTGCTGAACCAACAATACCATCGGCATGTGGTCCAAACCTCTATCTTCTCTTGTCAAGTATCGACCGTGGGGCATCTGGAAAAACTTCGTAAAGTAAACCAGACTGAGAGTAAATCAACTCTAGCTGTTGAGCTCTCATTATTGCATCTTCCTCTGAAAACACCCCAGACGTTCCGATGTCTTTAGACAACTGTGGTACAAAAGACTTAAAAAACCACTCAAGCAGGAATGTTGGTGGGACTGGCACTTTTATCAAACTCTTCCGGTGTCTCCATTATCAAATGTGATCAAAGATATGGTCCGGTTTTGTCTGCTCAAAGTTGGACAACAATTTAGTGTCGGTTTCGTATCTCACAGGTAATTGGAAATGGTTTAAGAAATCCATTGCCAATTCACCGAAGGAAGAGTATCTTGAGTGATCGAGCTCGATGTACCATTTTGCAGAACTCCCGATGAGAGTGCATTGAAACAAACACAACTGGATGGAGTCGTCTCTCAATGAGTTGGACGAGCACCATAGATGGAAGGTAGTCACATGATCGCCTGGATCTTCATTAGGCTTGGCCTCGAACTTTGGGATGTCCGAAGGAAACTTGCTCATCATAGGAGGCCAGCGCGGATCGTGATAGATGGGGTCATTTAATAACCTTGTCAAGTTTGGCATGTGCATAGTTTCCAGAAACGGTAATTTGGGTTGTTGATTATAACCAAGGAAAAGGGATCTTGGAGTTTGGCTGGCACCAGGTTGCCAGGAAAATTTAGGTTGTTGGCTAGGGCTATGGTAATAACCATGTCCATGACCAGCATATGGATTCTTTTCTTATTGAGATCTCATTGGCTGATTCCCGTAATAGGACGTAAAGGGCTGGTCTTGCATCGCATTCCAAGGATTTTGGGAAAGATTGCCCGGTGTCGGTCTTACGAGCATAGGTGTTGAGCCTTGCCCGGGGTTCCATTGACTATGGAAGGGGTTTCCCTTGGTCGGCATCACTGATGAGGGAAATGATCCTTGCCATGGATTCCAAGGTCCTTGTGAGGAAGGAATTCCTAAGTTTTCCCCCTGTGCAAGAATAGTACCTTATACAGGATTTTGTTGTCCATAACCGGGGTTGCCCCCGACCTAGATGACAATTGATGAGAAATCATTGTTACCAAATGTGCCGAACAAAGAGAATGGTGTCGAACCTATCGGCATGCTATAAGAAGGAGGTCCTTGACTCCATGCTCCAAATGAACTGTAGTTTATGTTTGACCTGACAAAATGATGGTGAGCGCCACCAAGCGAAGGGGATGAAGGAGGCATATGACCCCCTCCATAAGGGAAAGCGTTATAGGGAGCTGAAGTGCCCCCCATAGATCCTTGCAGAGGGGCATTGGAGCTCCCCACGCTGAGACCTAAAGTCTGTAGAGTGGAGTAGGAAAGTACAGTGCTTATTCCAAATCCAGGCATCCTGAATGAGAATGAAAGGCCTGTCCCACTCTGGGTGAAAAGAGCAATGATCACCACCATAGACAGAATCAGACCATTTCCCAAGGTAGAGGTAGTCGAGACCATAGTGGCCCGGATCGACAACGGTTGGTTAGGAGGCGGAACACCTCCTATAGTGACAACCGTAGAGAAAATATGAATATTCCCTAAAGAACTAGCAATATTTTTTTCTGTCGCAGCTTGTGACACTATCTGACACTCATAAGGTTGAACCTATACAATGATGGGTGCTGATAGATCAGTGATTAGAGAATTATATGGACCAAGAGATTCTGCTCTGAGGTCAGAAATGATTAGTTCCTCCAGAATCAAATGTTCTCCTCTCAGACATGAGTCAAGCACAGTTTCTTGTAACCCGATCGCCTCAAAAGACCCTTGTTGGTCTAGTTTTCGCCTTAGTGGTGGCGGGGATGGCTCGAGATCAACCGGTGACAGGACAAAAATAATTCACAACCAGCGGAGCTCCTGATTCTCCACTATGTGAGAAGATCAATGACACACTAGGGATTTCTATAATCATTTTAAAAACCATCACACACTAGAAAAAGTTTCTATGAGATAAGACAAGCAGATCACTAGCTAGTTGGAAGAACAGTTGCAATAGCCAACACAAGAGAAACTTACCGGTGCAAGTGCAAATTGAATACGAAAGCACCCTCTGGGTGTACTCTGGAAAGCGTGGTCCAATGTTTTCCCCAGGTACCGTGGTATACCCTCGCAGTCACTTGTGTAAGTCACTAAGATAAAGGAAACTAGGTTGCCAGTGCATCAATAGTCACCAGGCGGGTACAGTCGACAGTTGGGTGGACTGCAATGAGCAGGGTATCAAGCCCGAAACCTATCAAGGGTATCGAAAGAAAGTGTTCTGGAAGACGACTGAGGACCTTGAATGGATTCGAGACCCATGAAGCTCCGTGGAAAATGCGATCAACAGAATTCCAAGATAAGCCCTCTATATGCATTCCCCACTACGCTTGTTCTGGCTTTGGAGGGGTTATATCCGCTACCTTTCCTTATACGACCTCGTGTTTATCACCTATGTTAGACGGGGGTCCCGGATAACTTTCACGGTTACTGGACTTTCAAGCACTCTCTAGCACAGACTCTTGTGTTTGTTTTTGTAGCTTTGAAGAGTTTCCTCTCCAATCCTAAATCAAGTCTCTAGCTGAGATTGCATTAATGGACCCTACAAACACAAAGTCTAATAGATTTTAAGTAAGAGTTAATTTTAGTGGTTGTATTAAGTCAAAAGGAACGGAAGTGAAACCAATGATGTTATTTGAGAGACAAAAAAGAAGAGCATAAGATGAAACTGGAAACAAAACTTCTTCTTCACAAAATATTTGCCAATTTAAACTCTTTCACCAAACTTTTCGTAACTTCTTTTCTCATATCTTTGAAAATAAAAACTTGAAACAAGATTTTGCTCGACTACGAGCTACTTAATGTCCTAAGCATTAAAGTAAAGAACTTAAGAAAAAATTATTTTTCCTTGGTAAATGAAACAACTAACCTAAACTACTTTACCAAACAAAGAAATGAAAGATTTTTTTTTATTGTTTTATGCTTCAAAACGAGAAATTTGAAAATGAATTCTTTTCTTTTCTTCTAAAGCAAAAAAGGGAAAAATGACGACAAGACAGGACCAAGAAATGAATTCATGCCCAAGACCAGATCGCAGGGAGTCACTGACAATACCAAACAAGAAGATCAAATAAGACTCACAAAATTGTCTAAAAACCCTATCAAAGAAAACACAAGAAATCTATGATGAAGTCAAACCTATGTGACAAAATGATATAACAGAGACCAGGAGTAGATCAAGAAAACCTCTAA
>JASDQU010241585.1:18325-29160 GCA_032191745.1 Picea mariana
AATTCTCTCTTTACCATTATTTAACTCTGGTAGAATATTGGAAGATCCTTCTTCCATAATGGGTGTTCCATTACCTACCCTCTTATGAAAACATGAATTTCCTCAATGCATTCAATTATATGTGCTTCTTATGAGCACCCTTGTCCCCAATCATTCCTGATTGGTCAAAGTATCCATGACACTTTGTTCATGAATTTTCTTTGCAAGGACCTCAATCATCCTTGGCTTCTAGAGACTCCTCCCCCTATCCTTCAAGTTCTTCTTTCCTTAGTCATACTCTTCTTGGGTATCAATGACATACAACATACACTTAGAATCACATGCATATCATTAGGATAATAAAATATTTAGGAGGGATTCTTAACCAATCCCTTCATACCAGATGCCACACAAACATGAACAATTTTATGCCTGCTCTGGCTACCAAAACCTTTTTTGACATTACCTCATCAGTGGTTCTTTCATGGTAATTCCCAAGGTCCCTTCATGAATCTCTTATCAACAACCTTCTTGCATTTAACCTCTTCTTGAGGTTGTCCACCATTAGCAGTTGTCCTTTCCTCAACAACTACAATATTTCCTAGACATAGCAGGTATAATCGCATTCACAATCATATATCAGTTGTCATATTTAATTAAAAATGCATGTGTTGTAGAATTTAAATCAACAAATCGTTTCAGATATGTCCTAACATATCACTCCATTACATTATTCTCCATGTTTTTCTGAGTTCAAACATAATCAAAGTTTTCAATTATCTCTATAACCTTGCAACCATCAACGTTCTCATGTTAAAAACAATTACATGCATCAACATATCAATTTCTCATACCAGAGAAACACAATATATGATAAGAAAGGATTCAAGAGACTCTTCCCTTTTCCAACTCCTTCTACATAGCCTAGGATTTTCAGTCCAACCAAATTATTTTCAAGGCCTCACTACCTTTACATAACATGGCTCAACCAAGCCTATTCATTTAAACATATTTAGTTATTTATTTTTCAGTTGGACTTGTTTTCACATATATTCTTCTAAGGCTCATAACTCTATTAAGAAATTCATGGTTTAAAGCAAGAAAAAATTTCATCCTTTCTCCTTCTTTTTTTGCAATTTATTCCCTCTTGGGATATGCATGCTCTATTCCTTGAGCAGTCTTAGTCATGTTCACCTTGACCTTCTTGAGTACATCATCATGTCACAACAACAAGCTTCTCGTTCATAATGAATTATGAACCTATGCATTCTACACATTACCATTCACACATCATAACGGTTAACATTCCTTTGCATGTTCCCCATGAATGTATTATGTTTTAGAGTGTAATCTAGGATTCTTATATAAATAATATTTATATCCCACTGCCAAATTCTCAATAGTTATTGATGTTATGAATTTTTTCGCCTGACAAAATATTTACATTGTTCCTCCACAAGAACTTCTTCAACATGCAACTCTCTTGTTGCATATCCAAACGGTCTTAAATGAGCTCAATCTCGAGTTATCCATCAACTTCATTATTTCATAGATTTACTCAATCTTCCATAAGGAATATAAGCATACATTCCTATTATGCATTTTCATATGCACATTATTCTTATTAGTTTATATTCAAATCGTTCTTTCATGGACTTAACCACATGCATCAACATGAATTTATGTCTGTCTACCATAGGCACACTTTACAGTTCTCGTGCATATTTACTTTAAAACCATTTAGCTCATGATTGTTCACAATAATTCTCATGTAATATTGAAAGGCTTAATCATGTTTCCTTTTAACATGACAACAGCGTATTCTTGCTCATTTATTCTTTCAATAATTTACATTATATTTTCCTGAGGACATGGAACACATCCTCCTCAAGTTATTATTTAAACTGAACAATCATGACTCTTCAGAATAGAGTTAGCCATGCATTCATGGTATTACTCAAATTTGGCTAGTACACATCTTTCCTCACATCCTACTTGATCAGGCAGTCATACTATACCTTTAAGCATGTATATGTATGTGCATCACTTGCACCTTTTTACCTCATTTATTCACATTTATTTAACATAATCCAATTTTGATGAGACTTTATAATAACTTACACGACCAATATCACCAATAAAATCAAAATTATGCTTCCCTCTTTACAAGATAACAACGAGAAAATAAGATCACTCTTTCTCATCACTCTTTTTAGCATCTCATCTTAGCTCTTTCTAAGGGATGACATACTTCCTCAATCTATTATTTAAACAAAATGATTAGACCCTCCATCATAGGGTCAACCATGCATCCATGGAATTATCCAACCCAAACAAGTACAAATATTGCCTCACATATCACTTAGTCAGGCAGTCTTACTATGTTTTTTTAGTGCACACACACACACACACACACACACACATTTATAATGCATGTGCATCCTTGCACATATTAATATCATTCATTCATATTTGTTTGGTATTAATATCGGTCTTCATATCATGAAGTCTTATAACACATTTACTTCATGCACTCAAGCATATGTTTACATACATAGCTATTCAACGTGCAAGTTCACTTCTTGCACCATTTTCCATGTTATTCTCACACATGGACGTTTCAAACATACATATTATTCCTCCCAGATATCTTACAACCATTCTTATGACAAGTCTTATAAGAAGATTCATAATTATATTGCCTTCTCTTCATGGCAACAACCAACAAGAAACCACTCTTTCTCTTCTGTTACAAGAGTAACCTACAATTCACAAAATGTAAACATGTAATTACAATATTACCCAGGCTATAAAATTACCAATTCCACATTACTTTCATGCTTCAACCATTCTTGGTCAATAAGTCTTTATCAGGGAATCCCTTCCTTGGATTCACTTCCACTACTATATGAACATACCTAGCCATTCATACATGGTTGTCATCCACCTCTAGATGTCAATCTAACCCATTGGTCATCTAGTAATGATCCAACACTACCTTTGTTAGCCTGTACATCAATCTTTCATTAACCATACCCCCCTTATGTAGTATGTAGTCAAAATCATCAACATTCTACATATGTTGCTATAATTAGATCATCACTGACTACATGATATATGACAACACCATATTTTTCATCTAATAATCGACTTTAATAAGTCTATATGCATGTTATATGCATGCTCAATCTTTTCCATATTCATTACAACATATCTTGTGCACTAAGAATTTTACTCATGCCCACTATGCATAAGTGTTCTAGTTGTCTGTCTCTTGCATTCATATGCATAAACATACCCTCATGTCAATACACATTCTATACAAGTCTGAGCTCACAAACTGGCTCATATGCCCATATCACTTTACCTCTTTACAAGGATTAGAAAAAATCTCAAAGGACTCCTCCTTTGCTTAACCAACATGTTTTTTATTCATTACAGGTCAAATAGTTAACCTGACAAATTTTCCCATCAATCCTCTAAACATGAGGAATTATACATACAGGGTTTAGTCCTTTATTAAAGCAACAATTTATCACTGCCAAGGGTTTTATCGATCCTTAATCAAGTTCCTTTAACCA
This sequence comes from Picea mariana, assembly GCA_032191745.1. NCBI lineage: Eukaryota > Viridiplantae > Streptophyta > Pinopsida > Pinales > Pinaceae > Picea > Picea mariana. The sequence continues at coordinate 21,886 of JASDQU010241585.1, forward strand.
CAATTAATTATCCATAATGGCCTTATCCCTTAATAAACAACTATTATAATTATTAGGGCTCCTTCAGCCCATACTTACATGCAATATTACAACCACCAGTCCATTCATTTTCTAGATTCATGCAATTTCTATCATAAGATTTTTTCATTTCTTCCCTTTTCATTCAGTTCTTACCATTAAATCCTACCAGCACATCCCTACTTTTGTAAGATTAAGTATTAGTTTGACAAAGGAACAAGACAATTCCTCTGCTGAAATTTAGCCAAAATTTCCAAAGTACAGTTTCAATATGTTGTCCTTCTCCTCAAGGAACTTGGGAAGATATTAAACAAGCTTTTAAACATAGAGAAATATTTTAAACATGATCATCTCTAGCCTTAATAAATTGACCCCGACATTGATATTTGGCCCATCCCGGCCTAGTGTTTGAACCATGCTATGATACCACCTTGTAAGAAACCCAACCCCTTAAGTACCCTTTTAAGGGGTGGGGTATTAAAATTTCAATTTTCCTAAACCTCTTTGAATCCCTTTAAAAAGGACACTGTTGTCTTCTGCACATCGATATATTTCCAATGACTGTAAGTTTTTCCAAACCTGAGTTCGGAATCAAAAGTTATGGCCTTTTGAAGTTTTCAAGTTTTATTGGACAAATGTCTTTGTACTACCACATGGCTCCATGCCATAATTCCCATCCGGTGTGGCACTGTTCGTGCCCTATATACAAGGCATGGTTGTTGAATGTGTGTCAGAGTGGAACCTACCACTTGACCACCATACCTTTGGCACATAGGCCCTCAACCTATTCTGAACTCAACGTGGAGCTCCACATCCTCCCGAGGTCCTCTCTCACCAAATGATGACACTTGTCCATCGGGTCGTCGGACCATGGGACCTCAAAATATTGGGTCTCAGGGTTTTGGGACCTCGTCCCTTTTCACTATTCACATATCCAGAAAGGGTCGATCGTCCATGAGCTAGTACTTAGGACACACATCCCTATCTACAACATGTCACATGTTCTAACACATGGCCCCACCACTATCTGCCACCTGGCATTGGTACCTCTTTAACATGTGGCACTCATTTCCTCTATGGACCCTTATCTCATTACATCAAATCGGTGTGCCAAGTGCCACTACCCACGTCATGACATGTGGAACTTCCAGGTTGGCTGGCATGGATGTACATATCATCTCCCAACATAACGTTGACACTTGTCCATCTCATATTCATTGAATGACATCATACAATTTCATCTCGGGTTTATCAAGCATCAGTCACTGACCCTCTTTGTAAGGCTTATTTCCCACAAAACCTCCCAGTGGTCCGAAATCTGAAATACAACTGGCATCCTGGGGCACATGGCCCTATGTGGTCATGCCACCTAGCATGACACATGGCACCCATACCACTCGACACGTTGCACTCATTTTCCACCTGAACCTTTTTCCAAATGTGCCAAATTGATGTGACACATGGCACCAGTCACGTCATGACACATGGTGCCACCAGGTAATCGTAGATATTGAGGCTACGACCCCTTACTGACCTCCTGTAGATTAAAAATATCGGGGTCTATCGTCCTGAGATTACGAGATACTTAATTCAGTTAATCTCATAATTAATTAAGGTGATCCCATGATTAATGGAAATTTGATTATGTTAACTCCCGGGGTTATGAGTTTATGAGATCGATGACCAAGATCTGACATGCTTAGATGTGACAGTTGTTAGAGGCTCCTCTCACATCTTTGGTGTGGTAGAGGAACTAAGGATCAAATGGTGGATATTCATGGCATTGTTCAACAGATCGATGACTCTCATCAAAGCGAGTCTTAGACGTTGGCCCTCTCCAATATCATGTACTATAAAACTCCTTGTGGTTCGAGGTCTTATTGATTCTTCTCCACCGAGATATGTATTGGATATTATCCCACTCATATATCCAATAGTTCCAATCTATTATGCTTACCATAGAGCTTGGACTTGATGAGGGGTCACATACTCCACTCGCTCGCAACCAAAAGTTGATAGGTGTCCCTTCCATGACACCATGGTTATCGAGTTGGCATAGTGTGTCATCATGACCTCACCCTCTCTTCCTCTCTCGAGATTATTTTAGTTAAAGATATGGAGCCAGGGGTTGGAACCGTGGTCCCTAGATATCAGGTATCGAGACTTCTAAAGGGGCTTAGAATTAGAATTCCCCCAAGGTCCAATGTTTTGGTGCCCGAGGACATAGAACCACTCCTAATATTTTACGGAGATCTACGACTGATATCTCCCAGTCGGTAGATCAAATGATTGAAAAACCGAGGAGATGATACAGAGGACTCAAACCCAACAAGGCTTGCACTCAAATCATTTGCGAACTAGGGGTTGACAAGTGTCACCGCAGTGACACCTTGGATGTCACGTAGGCATAAAAAGTCACACTTGACGATGTCACCTTCTCTCTCTTCATACTCATTTATAATAATAAAGGGAGGGAACCAAGAACCAAAAATTTTCCCCTAGGCATCGACCCATTGGATGAATCCCATATTCTACCACTAAGGTCTCCTGATACTTCAAGGTATGATATCCCAGCTAAGAAATATGATCGATGATTGACATACATTTGTTCGTTGATCCAACGATTATGATCCCTCATTGTTGTATAGGCATAATTTAATGGGATAGAATCTCGTCTTTGGACGACCAAGATCTATTCCAACTCTAGAATCAAAGTTTGTTGAGTCTCATCGCTCATATAGCGATGTATGGAAGCGGTTTGAAATTGTTTAGCCTTGGTATCAAGGTGTAGGGTTACAGTTGATTAAGCCAGAACAAGTGCCAGTTGAGGACTTAGATTCCCTGCTTACTCCAAATCGAGGAGGTAACTAAAACTTTACAACTCTCTCTGTCCCCCTCGAGCCACTTTTACAGTCAAGGTGTCATTCCTTCTAGGAGGAAGGTTACAACACTACCTTCCTTACACATGAAACCCAATATGACTATCATATTACTGTCTATACAAGAAACAAAAAATTCAATATTTTAACTTTCTTACAGGTCCACCACTATTCATGTACACGGACTTGTAATTGGGATAAGATTCTATCCATGTAGTAGACTCATACATCCAGGCATAAAATACAAAAATCAATCATTCATTTATTTAATTATACAGAACACATAAATTACTTATCTGTTACAATTTGCATCCATACAACTGACCATGGGTGTACGCCTTTCCACCCAACCGTAGGCTCTTCTTTCTTAGTAACTTTGGCAGCAGACCACCTCTGTGCTAGGCCATGATACCACCAGGGAATCTTTCACCATTGACTCATAAAATCAATAAATATATTAGGGAAGTTACTCTCCTCCACTTCTCTGGAAAGAAAAGAAGTCTCCTCTTCTTCCTACTCAATTCGGGGCCTCCATAGGGTTTATTAGATGCCTTCCTAGCTAGATCTCTCTCCAACCAACATCAAGCCTGCAACCCTCTTGTGTTCCTGTTAGGTAATCATGGGGCCTTCTCTGTTCCATTATGATCACTCTTCTTCACCCACCTATGGATATGGTCTTCCTTCGACTCCCCACAACTAAGAGTTCTCTTCTCTTCTCATCCCCTTGTGTGCTTCTCTTGCACACACACCTTGGGAAGGTTCTCTATTATCCTTCTATTTCCTTTGTGAGAAGGTAGTACGCTGATCAATCATGATGAACCTAGGGTGATCTCTCTTGCTATCCTATAGCCGACAATTTTCTATCACCTCAGGGAGCCCTCCATGCTTCCATTCATTGAGGTGGTTGGTTGTTCAACTACCAACCTCCCTCATTAACTGATTTTCCTTGAAATCAAGGCTAAGGAAATAGCTTATTGTTTTTAAATCAAATATTTTAGCAAGGGGGAAATTGGGTCATATTAGCATGATGAACCCCTTCCCTAAGTTTCCTCTCTCTTTCCTCTTGTGGTATCATGACTAGTACTTCAAGGCTTCAGCCCCACAACCATTTGTTGACAATGTTAATAGTAATACATTTACATTGTTCACATGCCATATCATGGAAATCATTAACTATGATTAATTATATATAATCAAAAGTTTAGAAAAGAGGTGCCACAAATATTATGTTTAATTCTGGTATCCCTAGTACAAATTATGATTGAGAGTTTTATATTATTAATGACAAGTTTGCATTTGTAAGTTTTTCATCTAGTGAAAGAAAGGGCATTTCTACAAAGACCAAACAAATCAGGCTCAAGATTTCTTAGAAGGAAAATGGGATCGTTTCTTTTATAAGAATTATAGTTACATTCAAATTTATGGTTGTGATGAGCAACCTTTCTTACTACCTATATTTATCTTAAATTGATTTATATTGATGAAATTTTGTACACAATTGTAGAAAAATACAATTGGTTTTCTTATGTGAAGAAAGAACATTTATTTTCTTTGACAATCACATTTGATGGGTAGTGTAACTATTCTAGGATATATGTACAATAGTCTTATGAAATTTAAGTAATTCACTGATTTATCTATTGCAAAATATATGATATGTTGTGATCTTAAAAAGAATTTTCGAGAACACATAATAAAAAGGGGGACAAACTAGTTGGGTTCTAGGTTTATACGAAGAATATAAAATTTATAATATTTTTTATTAGGATGGGTTGGATGAAGGATATGATAAGTATCAACCTCTTTGATTTTAATATGGGAGCTGAGGATGGTGATGAAGATGAAAAAGAGGAGAAATAAGAGAATTGTATGAGAATGAAGCAAACATTGGGTAGGATGAGGATGAATTAGAAAAAGGGATTATCACTTTTAGGAAATTTGGTTTAGTCCCACGATTACAATCAATATATGTAATCTTTAAAAAGTTTATATCACATTCCTTAGAGAATAGAAAAAAAACACTAGATAGTATGCCAATGATCTCAGGAATAGAAAAGGGATGATTATGTTTAGGTAATTGACACCTTATCATAAAATGTTTTATCTATACATAATTATAATAATAATAATAATACATAGTTATACATAAATATCTTTTCCGCACAATAATAATAATAATAATATATACATATCCCTTCTGTGCAATAATTTAATTACTAATGTCTATAGAGGTGTACATACCTTATTCCTTTTGGATTTGAACGTGTAACTTCTTAAGAGGAAATACATTTTCTTAACTATTAGGCCTACTCAAATTGTACCAATCAATTATTTTGTCCCACGCCATATGCTCTCATACTTTCTAAAACTTCAACATCATGTCTCACCTTATACAAATTCTTGAAAAAAAATAAATATAAAGAATAGTAAGTTAACAAGGTCTTCCCAAAAGTCAATGATCAAATTACCTCAATTATGCATGTGGCTAGTGGTCAATGACATGTGAAAATGAACGCAAACGTGCATATGGCTATTGAATCATTTCATGTTATTACTTTGTAAAAATGGAAGTAGTCTAAAGTATGTGAAGGGTACTATAAATTACTATTAATTATATTAATGCATATTGTTAAGTATGTTCAATTTTTTTTATTAGGCATATAAGAAAGTATATAGTAGAGGTATTATGGAGTAATGTTAGATAAGGTTTTTTCTTTATTAGGTATATAAACAAGTTTGTTTGTGACAAAGATATTATGAAGTATAGTTAATGAATGATTTTTATTTTTATTTTTTCCACACCAAAAAGGAGAGGAGAAGGTCCAACAAGAAAGTATACTCACATTGTAACCAATCAACTATTATTTTAGTAGGAAACAACAATTCCTTGTGACTTCTTGCATTGACATAAGGATATGATGTGTCACTAAAGAGAAGAGGAAAATGTTGAACAAACAAATATACTCACCGTGTAACCAACCATTATCTTAGTAGGAAACATCTATCCTTATTGACTTCTTCATTTTAAATAAAAATATGATATGTCACCATAAATCAATCCTCTCCACCAATATAAAATAATATTATTTTTTAAATAAAATAAATTATATATTAGAAAAAATTCTACAATACATAATTAAAAGACATTTAAAATACATAATTAAAAGACATTTAAAATATTAAATAAACATATAACAACACATATAAAATAATAATAATAATAATAATAATAATTTATTATTATTAATATTATTTCATCGGTTAATGAAAATTTTGTTTTTTAATTATCTTATTATTATACTATAATTGGAGACTCTTGAGGAAGCATAGGGGTTACTTTGATAAGAGGAAAAAGTGTGAAAGTTGATGCCCGTGAGACGATGGCGAAAGGGCTCTAAGTTCCATGGTAGCATGTGCTTAGCAAAGTGTGTTGAAAGTTGAGCGAGAGCAAATAACGTGGAGGTTAGGTCTTTTGTTCTCATTATAGAAACTCATTATTTATAGTATTCCATACTTTAACCCTTCTTTTTAAAGTTCCCATGATATAACCTCATAAATTAATTTATGGTGCTTACTATTTTACCATGTGAGGCAACCAATTTTGTCCCTCTCAATAATCTCTTTGTATCATGATTATCTCTGCGTGGTAAATCCTCTTTTCTTTTTCCATCATAATCATAATGATAACCAATAATAGGGCTAGGATAAATGTTATGTTTTTTTTTTTTTATAAATATTATTGAAATTTGACAATATTATATTACAATTTTAAATGTTTAAATAGTATTTTTGAATGTATAAATTGATTTGGTGTTTAAAAAACACCAAAACATTAATTATATGCAATTTTAACCATAAATATCTACAATTCCAACTATTTTTAAAATTTTAAATAAAACTTATTAAAAATAACAATAAAACATTTATACCCCATAATTCATAATTATTGAAACCACTAATCTAATGGAATTTCATTAATAACAATATGTTCGGGATAGTTGGAGATGAGTTTAGACATGTTCCCAAATTTGGTGAGACGATGTTTATTATTATTTATTGTTATTGTCGTGTTACCAGTAACACTAATTAATATGGGGAAATGCACTGGAGAACCATATTTTAAATCCATGACTTTTTGGTTTGAATAGAAGCTCTCCACATTAAGTATATAGTATTTGTGAGGGTGGCATGCTTATTCCATTTTATGGGTTGTTCGGCATCTTTTTGCTTTTTCAGATTTATATTCTATAATATTAATAAACTAAAATTTTAATTATAAATAAACTATTAAAACCGAGATAATTAAGAGTGGGGTTTTCTCTATTTTAAAGGTTTTTTCATGTTGATGTTGGGGATGCAATTTTTAATATAACATATT